>PITA01002209.1:0-168320 GCA_004023965.1 Spilogale gracilis
CTCCACAGAGTATAGCCCCAGAAGCATCCTGAGAGCCACTTCCGAATCTCTAGAAACCTTCCCTTCCTGATGCTCCCTTTAAGTAGCACCTAGTTCTAAGTCTTCAGTCCTGACTTCCCGAAACCAAAAGGTTTCTCTGCTTCCAAGTGTTTACCCTACAGTCTACCCTAAGGTGTATCCTCTAGAACGTAGAGAATTCACAGAACAACCTTGCATGGGGCATGTCACAAAGCTGAAGCAAAGAGAACAAAAAGGCGCAGCCCAGTCTAGCACATGTCCCTAACCTACAGGCCAGCATGAATTCCAAAGCACCATCCCCTTAGAGGACCTGAATGGACGTTTCTCCAAAGGAGACATCCGGATGGCCAACAGACACATGAAAAGATGCTCACCATCACCCATCATCAGGGAAATGCAGATCAAAACCACCATGAGCTCTCACCTCACACCACTCAGAATGGTAAGACTCAAAAAGACAAGAAATAACAAGTGTTAGCAAGGATGTGGGGGGAAAGGAACCCTGTGTACTCTTGATGGGAATGCCAGCTGGTGCAGCCACTGTGGAAAAGAGTATGAAGGTTCCTCAAAAAAGTAAAAATAGAATTACCCTATGATCCAGTATTTGCACCACTGGATATTTACCCAAAGAAAATTAAAACACTAATTTGAAAAGATACATACACCCTTGTGTTTATTGGAGCATTACTTGCAGTAGTTGATGCAGAAGTGACCAAAGTGGCCGTCCACAGATAAAGAAGACATGATATATAGAGATAGATAGATATATAGATAGACAGACAGACAGTGAACTATTACTCAATTATTAAAGACAATGAGATCTTTCCATTTGCAACAACATGGACGGACCTTGAGCATTATGCTGATGGAAACAAGTCAGAGAAAGAGGAGCGCCATATGTGGAATCTTAGAAAACAAAACAAGTGGATGAACAATAAAAACAAAAACAGACCCATAAACAGAGAACAAAGTGATGGTTTCCAGAGGGCAGTGGGGAATGAGCAAAATGGGGGAAGGGGAATACGAGATACAGGCTTCCAGTCATGGAAAGAATGAATCATAAGGATGAAAGGTGTAGCATAGGGAGTAGAGTCGATGGTCTTACAATCGTAGTTTGATGACAGATGGTGACTTGTGGTGAGGATAGCATAACTCAGGGCTGTCCAATCACTATGTCATCCACCTGACAGTGTGTCAACTATACTTCCATTAAAAAAAAAAAAAAAGCACTGCCCCTTGCCTCTCCTGTGGTTCCCTAGACCTCAGAGAAAGTCCAGACTCTGTGTAGAGACAGTCCAGACCTCCTATCCAGCCTAGAGGCCGGTCACAAACTCTGTTCTTCCAGGTTGGGCTGGTTCTTGGGGACAGCTTCTCTCCTCCACATCTGCTCCCTGTTCTGTCTGCCCTCCACTCCCTCCACCACTAAGGTTTCCATGGAGCACCTGCTGTGGGCAGAGCCTCAGGCGAGGGGATGCACACAGGAGGAAGACAGCCTCCAAAACAAGGGGCTTTCACTCTAGCTGAGATTTCTCTGCCTCGTGACCCCTTCTCCTCATGCCTTTCCAGAACATAAACTGTCTGCACCATGATGGGTGGCCATTGAGCTCGTCAATCTCATGTTCCATCCTGTGCCACCTAGACAGGTCTCAGTTTCCTGAGATTGTCCAGGAAACAACAGAACTGGAAATACTTTCTCCCTCTTGCCCACCACACACCTGGCTTTGCACGCGATGTCCCCTGGGTGCCTGAGAACTATTTGTTGAGCTGAATTAAACTTGTCACGACAGAGTCTCTGCCACAAACAATCCTATGCAGCAATTTTTTTCCTCCAATTCCCATTGACACAGCAGCCATTCCACGGAAGAAAAACTCAACTGGATGCCATTGGCCCTGTAGTCCGGGTGGGAAGGAGAGAACAGTGGACTGACCCACCTACTTGTCTTCGTTTCACCACTAGGGAGGAAACCACCTCTTGCCTTGTCTTCCTCCTCCCCCCACATGGCTCAAAGAACTTAATCGCCAACTTCTGGATCCTCTCTGCCACCTTCTAGCCCCTCACCAGAAGCCACCTACCACCTCAAGTACCGAACCACCGCTAAGATGTTTCATGTTCAACAGTTCAAAAGAACAAGCCACTGACTCATTTTTCCTTGATTCAAAGAGCTGTGGGTTCCCTCCTGCAGTCTCGACATCCCTTAAGTGCACTGGAGCCAGGGCTATCCAAGGGAACTCCTGCTTCCTCCCTAAACTGAGCAGTGGACCAAAACCACACAGCCTTGAAGTGTGACCCTGAGTGAGTTCATTGATTCACTGCTCCAGGCTTGGAATCCCGCAGCTACAGAGAAGGGGCTGCTTCTCTGCCACCGAGCTCACATGCTCGATGCCTCTCTGATACCCTTCTCATTCCTGGGCTCGTTACACAGAGCAGTCCTCTTGAGAAGCAAGGAGGGCTCTGCCTTCCATCCAGCTTGGCCTCTGCCAGGATGAAAAGTGTAAAGATTCTTTCGTGTTTCTTTGTATTGAAGTTCCAGGTGAGAAAAGCTCATGGAAACTGCTGGTTCACCGAAGATGAAAAACAAAACAAAACAAAACAAAACACTCCCAGGAAAGGGGCAAATGGGTCTCAGAAGTTCCTGGTTGGTCTATGGAGATAAAGTTGTTCTAGAAACTTCAACAGTTTTATTTCAGCTATTCTCAGCATCTTCAAGCCAGTTAGCATCTCAGAATCAAGCAGGAAGTAGGTAATGAGCTGCCCTCTGAAGAGTACTTTGTGGGGTCTTCCTTTGAATAACACCCAGGCCATCAGGTTCCCACTAGCCTTCCCTGGGAGAACTCACTCGCAAAGGAGAGCAAAATGTATTAAGCCACAATTACATTCTAAGGAGAAGGGCTCTGAATAAACAGGAAACTCTCTGGATCTGCTGAGCACCTTGATGGGTCGGGATATGCAGAGTGTGGCAAGAGAGGCTGGGGTGGAGTTTGACGGCTTGCATACTCATCACGAGAACTGGGATTAGTGGGGAGAAACCCAGAAGGGAAGGATGAGAAAAAGAGAGGTGGATGAAGGAGAGGCTTGCAAACTGGGGAGCCCAGAGCCCAGCGTGGGATCTCACTGGATCTCAAGACCTTGAGATTGTCACCTGAGCCAGAACCAAGGGCCTATAATTAACCAACTGCACCATCCAGGCACCCCAAGATGGTGATTCTCAATACATAGCTACATCCTGTTGCACTCAAAGCCACTCCATCTTTCTCTGGATTCTGCTCTGAAATATTCCCTATAAATTCCCATGTGGGAGTGGGATTGTTAGCTTGTTTTTGTTTGTGTTGGCGGAACCCAAGGACGGGCTCCATTTCAAGGATGAGTCAAATGCCGAAGAGAATAACGTAAGAGCAGAGTCCCAAAAGAAGAAAGCAGGAATTGGGAGCCAGGGGGAGAACGTTTGGCTGAGTCTGGGCCAACGAGTAGGTGCCCCCAGAATCTGATGGAAGCTCCTTAAGGAAGCTGAGCAGGGAGAGTCTTGGAGTCTGTCTCCTTGAAGATGGAAGCTGCCTTTTCCCTATGCATACAGCCCCAGCTCGAGCCACTAAAGAGTGTGGGGACAAACTGGACTAAGAAAGGGATAGAGCAACGTCATTGGGTGGAAAGAACCAAATTCCTGGCAAGCAAAATGCAGTCCCAGAGGAACATGGACTCTGACCACAGAAAGAGGCCCTTCGATAGATTCCTTGCGGGAAAGAACCAGAGGGAATGAGGAGGAATCCAGCACAACCTCAGACGGACCGGTCTGCGCTCTAATGCACCCACCTTCCCAGGTTTTATGCTTTCAGTTCCATCCGTGCTTTCCCACATGGGACACCAAACAGAAGCCAGGCACGGGTGTTGATGCCAGAGAAACAAAGATGGAACCGACAGACAAGGCCTCGCTCTCTGAGACGTGACATGGACAGCACACAAGGGGGATAGGGCATGAATGAATGAGATCCTTGTAGGTGCCATGAAATAGCCCATGAATACAATGAAGCAAAGAAGTGTGATGCAGAATGCCTTGATTCAGGGACTGCTTGAGAGGGAGGAGTCCAGAAAGGCCTTTCAGAGAGAAGCTAACTTGAGCGGACACAGGAGCCATGAGAAGGAGCCAGCATTGGAAGATGCTGGAGAAAGGCGCCCTGAGCTGAGGGAAGGAAGTGCAAAGGCCCTGGGGAGGGCAGCAGGTCTGATGGGACTGGGATGAGGGAGGGGGTGGACAGGAAGTCGACGGGCAGGGCCTTCAAGCCCCTGAAAGCCACAATGAGGAAGACCAAAGTTTGCAGCCGCCTGGTAGGCTGTGGTGGGAGAGGAGTTGTTCCCTTGTGCTGGGGAGGCCATTTCCACCAGCCCAGCCATTTCCCCTCAGCCCCCAAAGGAGGCAGCTCCAGGAGCCGTGCTTACAGCTAAAGGCCAGCAGGTGGCTCTCTGTGAAGAAGACAGTCCGCGCATTCTCCCACCACTTTGCTCTTCTAAGGTAGAAGCATTTTTTCCCCACTAACAAAAGCTCCTTAGCAAACCCCCACTTCACTGGGGTGTTTTAACAAAAGGAGCCCATAGCAATAAGTACAATGGGGCGACTTACCCTTGCATCCTGATGGCCAACATCAGATTACCTCCAGGTGACTTACCCTTGCATCCTGATGGCCAACACAGGCCACTCCTCCCAGCTAGGGGACTGCTCCCTGCTCCATTCCCAAGCTCCCACTTTTTCAAAGCCCCATGCTCAACCCAACTGGCTTAGCCTTTCCAGACAGACAATCCAGGAAAAAAAGAAGTGCCAGGAGCCCAGACCACAGACCAAACTCCAGTTCTCCGTAGAGCAGATGTGTCCAGAATGTCATGGCTTCAAGGAGCTTACAACCCTCTAGGGGTTCAGGGGAGCAAGATGATCAGATTGAAAGAGGCAGACTGCTGTTTGCTGTTTTCACCCAGAGTTCCTCGCCACAGTATGTTTGTTTGTTTTTTAAATAAAGGCAGGAATTGCTACAGACTTCCTCACAAGCCCGGGCCACAAAGAAGGGGCTGGGGGGGCTGGCATGCCAGCAGCACTAGAAGCCGAGGGCTCCAGGACTGGTCAGTCAGCTGAGTTCTTCATGGACCCACAGGGCAGCTCTGCTGTGGCAAGGGGAGCTTTTCCTTGGAAGGAGCTTCCAATATAAGTCGGTGTGGGATTGTGCCCACTGAAATTCTTCTCCTTTCTATGTGTTGGAACTAGCCTCTCCCTCCCTTGAGTCTCCATGACCCTCAGGATATGTCCTAACAGCATCCAACCATTTCCCTTAGTAGAGAGGGCATGCCCTGAGCCCAGACCCATATGTGAGCCACATCTGTGTCCCCCAAAACCTCCCAGAGCCTGGCTGCTGGCCAGCCTTTGCCCAATGCTTGCAAACTCAATTTTGATACGGAAGCAGGAGGCAAAGCCACAGAAGTGAGGAGCATCTGTGAAGTGAGTCAGGCTTCGAGAGCTCATGGATGTGGAGGCCCAGCTATGGCCTGGCGCATGTCAGGCCTCAAGCGGTCATAGTGTTTTCCCTTCTTTTATTCCTTTGGGACAGGAGTTAAGATGCTCAGAAATAAATTTTTAAAGACCCTTTTGCTCTCAAATCCCATCCCCTCTCCTTGCCTCTAATCCCTGAATAATTCACTCCCGTAAGATAGGACAGTGAAAGACCTGTATTAAAGGTTCAGGTAAGAAGTATCATCCCCCATTTTAAAACGAGCCTTTCTTCAAGGGCTCTGAGAGCCTAAGTAACTCTCACCATATGCCCCGCAGTTTGTAAATGGCTAACCCAGGATCTAGGCCCAGACCCAACTCCAAGGCCAGGCTCAGCCGGCGGCGGGAAACTAGGGCAGGGTTTCCTAAAGGGGGCATCCCCACAAGTGTGTGGCTCTGGATGGGCTGGTGTGGAGCTCCAGTGAACCCCGTCCCAAGCATCCAAGGTACAGCTCCAGTGCCTGGGCAACACTGGCGCTGCCAAGAGCCTTGAGTGGTGAATTGAAGAGACTGGCTAAGTCTCCCTACGGCTTTGCTCTGGCTCATCTCTCTCTAGGCCCAACCCCTTAAATGTCTCCCAGCTGCCCCCACAGTCAGCCCAAAGCCTCTACCCTGGAAGTTTGGTCTTCTCACCTTGAACATCCTCCTTCCCCAGAACGCTTCCCTGGGTCCCTTCATGGCCAGGGGTGTCTGCAATCACGTGTCTCCTTGAGCACCTGAGCCTCCAGCCCTTCACACCCTGATAACTGGGTAACTGAATTTGAATTAAATATGAGTTTAATGCCACCAGAGCTAGACTGCTGGGGGGGCGCATGGGGAGGGCGATGTCTTTTTGTTCAAATGCTCAAAGCAGTGCTTTTAGATGTATATATCTATATATGACTCACTCAGTGACCGACCGGCTTGGCATTCTGATCCCAGCTGATCTCTTCAGCCCATCCCGATTCCTCTTACACACATCTGTCCTCCACATCCAGCACTCCCTGACACCTGTGTCTCCCACCCCTGTGACTTTCTTCACGCGATTCCTTCTTCTCGGAGTATGAATATCATTTCCACCCCAGTGAAGGACAGAACTAGAGAAGGCAGAAGAGCATCCCTTTGAGAT
Organism: Spilogale gracilis; assembly: GCA_004023965.1. Classification (NCBI taxonomy): domain Eukaryota; kingdom Metazoa; phylum Chordata; class Mammalia; order Carnivora; family Mephitidae; genus Spilogale; species Spilogale gracilis. The sequence goes on from PITA01002209.1 coordinate 6,652, forward strand.
ACAATTTCACATACCATAAAACTCACCCATGATTCTTAGTATATTCACAAGGTTATGCAACTGTCTGCATTATCGAATTACAGAACATTTCCATCACCCCCAATTAAACCCCCTATCTGTTAACCATCATTCCCCATTCCTCTCCTCCCCCGACTCCTGGCAATCACAAGTCCACTTTTAAGTTTCCATGAATTTGCCTATTCTAGATATTTCATTTATTTGTTTGTTTGTTTGTTTGTATATTTGGAGAGAGACTGCACACGTGTGAGTGGGAGGGATGGGCAGAGGGAGGAGTGAGAGATAGAATCCCAAGCAGAACCTCCCCCGCCCATACACACACTGAGAGCAGAGCCTGGATGCAGGGCTTGATCTCACGACCCCGCGATCATGACCTGAGCCAAAATCAAGAGTCAGATGCTCAACTGACTGCACCAGCAGGCGCCCCTTATATTTCATTTAGAGGGACTGAGACATGAGGACTCTAGTTCTTGGCATCTTTTACTTAGCATAATGTTGTCAATGTCATTCATACAGTAGCAAGAATCAATACTGCACTCCTCTTGACAGCTAAATAATCATTCACGGGATGGGCATCCCACTTTCTATTTCTTCATCCATCGGCTGATGGTCATTTGGATAGTTCTTATTTTTTGGCTATTATGAATAATGCTGCTATGAATGTTTGTGTTCAAGCTTTGGGGTGAACATCTGTTTTCAACTGCCCTGTGTATATACCTAGAAGTAGAATTGTCGGGTCATGTGCTAACTCCATATTTAGCCTTTCCAGGAACTGCCAAACTGGTTTTCCACTATGGCCATACCATTTAACATGCCCATCTGCAATGTATGAGGATTCCAGTTTCTTTACATCTTTGCCAACATATGTATGCTATTGTCTGTTGTTATTATTATTGTTATCTTAGTGGGTATGAAGTGCTATCTCATTGTGCTTTGATATACAATCCCCTGAGCAGACTAATGACAGTGAATGTTTGGGTTTTTTTTCATGTGCTTCTTGGTTATTTTTGCATTTTATTTGGAGAATTGTTTATTCAAGTCTGCTGCCATTTTTATTTGGGTGATTTGATTGAGTTGTAAGAATTCTTTATATATTCTGGATAGTAGACCCTTTTCAGATATGTGATTTGCAAATATTTTCTACCCGCCCATGGGTTGTCTTTTTGCTTTCTTAAAGGTATTTATTTATTTATTTACTTGTTTGTTTGTTTGTTTGTTTATGTGAGAGAGAGAGAGAGAGAGTAAAGAGAGAGAGCACAAGACGGGGGAAGGGAGGCAGAAGGAGAAGCAGGCTCCCCACCTAGCAGGGAGCACAATGCAGGACTCCAATCTAGGACCTTGGGATCATGAGCTGAGCCGAAGGCAGATGCTTAACCAACTGAGCCACCAGGCACCCCTGTCTTTGCTTTCTTGATTTCTCTTTGCTTTTTTGTCCTTAAGCATAAAACTTAGGGGCACCTGGGTGGCTCAGTCGTTAAGCCTCTGCCTTCAGCTCAGCTCATGATCCTAGGGTCCTGGGATCAAGACCCACATTGGGCTCCCTTCTTGCCAGGACACCTGCTTCTCCCTCTCCCACTCCCCTGCTTGTGTTCTCTCTCTCTCTCTCTCTCTCTCTCTCTCTCTCTCTCTCTCTCTCAAATAAATAAAATCCTAAAAAAGAAGAAGGAGAAGAAGCACAAAACTTAAAGTTTGTTGAAATCTAATTCACTCCTTGGTTCCTTGTGTTTTGTGTGCCACATTTAGGAAATCATTGCCTAATCCAAAGTCACAAAGATCTACATGTTAAAAGTGTTTGAGAGTTTTATCATTTTACTTTTATATTTACATCTTTAACCAATTTTTAAGATTTTATTTATTTAGAGAGTGCATGAGTGGGGGGAGGGGAAGAGGGAGAGAGAGAATCTCGAACAGACTGCACACTAAGTGCGGAGCATGACGCGGGGCTCCATCTCACGACCCTGACATCATGACCTGAACAGAAATCAAGAGTTGAATGCTTCACCAGATGAGCCACCCAGACGCCCCCATCTTTAACCAATTCTGAGTTAACTTTGTATATAGTGTGAGGAAGGGGTCCAGATTCACTCTTCTACATGTAGCTATCCAGTTTCTCAGGACTGTGCTAAAAAGACGATTCTTTCCCCCACTGAGTTGTCTTGGCAAGAAGAAACATTTCTGAGCTAACCATGATAGAAAAGTCTGCAGCAGTGAGGATGACCAGCACAGGGTCTGAGGTATGGCAATCGGGGATGCTGAGATTGGCTGGGCCTTTTTCCTCAGTTTCCATTATGTAAAACTTCCATGCATCCTATCCCAGCTCACCTCTTGCTATATATAGCAGTGGTTCTTAATCTTGTTCAGTGTAAACAAGCCAATGAAATTGTGGACTCTTTCCCACACATAATGTTCTCCTCAAAATGCTGAGGGGTTCACAGGCATCTCCCCATCCAAGAAGCCCATCCACAGACCCCAGGCTAAGAGTCCCTGCTCTACTCTCCCTTCCTTAGAGTTCATCTACTGCTGAGACTCCAGGCAACGCCCCCACAGGGTTTATTTGTTTATTTGCTTGTGTGTAGCTCTACTCTTTCCTTTGAACAGCATGTTTCCACCGAACTCCCCAATACGTGTACCTACTTCCTGGGCATTCAAACTCAGCACTTCACCTCGTCGTGTTACCTCCCCCAACACAACTCACACCCCAACTTCCCTTTCTCTGGTCGCAACACGGCTCTTCCTATCACCCAGGCTCAAATCTCAAAATCATCTTCACTTCTTCTTCCCCTCACCACCCCTCCCCCACCAAACAATGAGTCTCCAGGTTGTGTAACAGTCCCTTCACCCTGACCGACAATCCGTATCCTACTGGGTCCAAGCTCTTATTCCGGGACCTAGCAGGCGCAGTAGTTGGTTCTGGCCTTGTGAGTTTCTTGCCTGCAGGTTCTTCACCTTCTAATTTGTTAGGACACCAGATCAATGGCTGGTCATGCTCCTCCAATCATAGCACAAATCCACTTTGTCAAGGAATTCAAGCCCCTCCACTCTCTGACTCCAAACAACCACCTGGCTTCTCTTCCCAAGCCCTCCCCCCCCAAACAAGCCTTATGTTCCAGCCACAAGTGTCACCACCAACACCCTCTTCCACTTGTCTCCATCACCACCCTGACACCATTCTTAGCAAGCTAACCCTGCCAAAGCTTTGAGCCCAGCCCTGTTGCGGCCATGTCCACGAGGCTTTCCTGACTGCTCCCATCTCTCATCTCCTAGGGCAATGTACTCATTTCACACAACCTTTGCTTTCAGGAGGCATCATAGCACAGACCATGGCATCATGAATAAAATATTCCCTTGCTGATACTGGGCCACACTCAGCAGTGATTCTCATGCAAGAATATGAATCAGAATCACTCAGGGAACTTTTTCAAAATACCCCACTCGGGACGCAGACTTCTACATTTTGAAAAGGGTCCATCCACTGATGATTACAATGTACACCACAAATGAAGAACGACTGGTCAAAGTAACAAAACTGGCGGTATTAATGAGGGCTGGCATGTACTGAGCACTTACTGTGTACCAGACCCCACGTGCGCACCTCCCTCATTGCATCCTCACAGAAACCCTAGGAAGTGGGCGACATTATTTTTCCTTTCTTCGGATGAGGAAACCAAGAATTGAAGATGCTAAATCATTTGCCTACAGTGGGCCACTTATGAATCAGTGAATAGGAGAGATAAAGTTCCCTGAAGGATGCTTAATGAGCCATTTGTGGGATTTTAGTGATTTTTCCAGGAAAAATCTATGTCCCAATTTAGTAACTCTGAGCCAGTTTCTCCTTTTCCCTAGCTTTGTGACTTGGCCAAATCACTGGCCCTCTCTGAGCTCCCGTTTCTTCTTCTGTACAGTGAGCATTCTATGATACCCTCTACTATAGGGGGGATTCAATGAGCAAAATCACAGAGAGTACTAAGGGCCTACACAGAGTGAGTGCTCAGAAGGTTAGCTGTAATGACCAGGGTAACCACTTTTGTTCAAAGATGTGCCTTGAAGGAGGGCAGTCCTTCTCAGCTTCAGGCCCCCCAGATGGGGGCTGAGCCACATAGGTGAGGACACACTTACTCAGGCTGGCTCTAGGTCTTCAGAGGCTAGAATTAATAAATAGATCGTTGCTTAGGCACCTCTAGGTGTGAGGCAATGGTAAACAGATAGGGTCCCCGGTCTCGATCTTCATGTGATTTACTATTTTGATTAGTGAGTTCTGGACCATTCCATTCACCAGGCGGGGGGTGGGGGGTGGGTGCCCACTGGCCTGGAGGTCCGTGAGTTTTTGAGGAACTGCCTGCATTAGGATTTTCCAGCCTGAGTTTAGCGGTGGCCCATTTTCGCAACACGAGGTCCCCCTCCCAAACAGGGAAGGCATGGAGGATGACAGACTGGATCGCTCCCAGTGCCGGCCAGAATCTCGCCGTTCCCGTACTTCCCTTTGACATGAGCCAAACACGGTCTGGTTCTGCTTTCCGTGCCTCCCAGCAGCACTTCGGGATGGGGACAGGGGGTGGTTCTGCATTCTTGGGCCGTATTCTTCTGCAGCAGGAACATGAAGCCAGTGCAGCCTACGACTGACCACAAGCGCGATTTTCATGCAACCCTTGCATCTGCGTGCCTGATTTGCAGCGTTCTTTCCCACGCACGCTGGGAGGCGGGAGCTGCTGCTGTCAGCTTACAGATGAGGAAATGAGCCTCAGAGAGTCTGTCTCATTTGCTCAAGATCACATAACCGAGGGGCTCTGACACTGAACTTCTGGGGAGGCTCTTTAAAAGGGAATAGGCAGGGGCACCTGCCTCCGGCTCAGGGCGTGATCTCAGGGTCCTGAGATGGAGCCCCACCTCAGGCTCCCTGCTCAGTGGTGAGTCTGATTCTCCCTCCCTTCTGCCCTCCCCCTGCTTGTGTGTGCTCACACTCTCTATCAAATACATAAAATCTTAAAAACAAACAAACTAAGAAAAAAGCAGACTAGACAGCAGAAGTGGGGAAGTACCTTGCTCCCTTCTTCCTACTTCTCACCTGGAATTCAGACCCTAGGGAGACAGTTTACCAGGCATCTTGTAACTTAACTTGGAAACCATGCCAGAAGGAGGCCAAAGCAGAAAAACAGAGCAGCCCGTGCCCCTGATGTCTTCATACAACAGACCGGCTCTGAGAAGCCTGCCTCTGGATTTTTTTTTCCCCCTCTCTGTTTTTGTGTGTTGAAGACACTATACTTAGGTCTCTGTGTCTAGTAGCTATTCTTAGCTGCTCACCAGCATCCCCTATAATTGCACAAAACTGGCCAGACTCACTAACAGGAACATGGGTTAGCAAATGATGTCACACCATTGTCATTGTGCCCAGGAGTCACTCTCTTCATTCCCAAGGAGCCTATGCTTCCCCCCACCTAAGCCATTAAAGTGACAATTATGAAGATTGTCAATTGCAAATCTAAGGCCCACGACACACCTAGTGTCACCTACACTATGCTTACTCATGCAGAATATCTGTAGGTGAAGGAAAAGATTAAAATCTAATACACCCAAATAATCACAGAAATTAAAGCTGGAAGAATCGTGGCTGGTTTTTTAATCCTATTTTCAAACTTGTCTTTAATATCGTTGCTTCTTCCTTTACATGAAAAAATGAAAGTTTTTTTTTTTTCCAATGCTGGGCATTCCACATCAGTACCTTTGTTTTTTTGTTAAACATATTCATTTTGGCCCAGGGGACATAAGGGTATATATAGGCATAGAACATACAAGGGTCATCTCTGCCTATGATGATAGTCTTAGTAATAGGGAGAATTATGATCCATAGTCATTTTTCAAAACCAAAGCCAAGAAGCAAGAACATCTTGTTGAGTTTGGTAAATCCCTCAGGTTGTCTGAGGAGGGTCTCAGAGTAGACAGGCAGTGAGCAGGCCTGTACTCCCGGGCCGGTGAGCTCACACCATGGTGGCGGCCCCCCCAGCCCACAGGTCTCCTCCTGACCAATCAAGGACATGTAAGAAATGGGGCTTATGGTCCACGCCTGTCCTTTCATCTCCATTTCTCACTTCCCTTTGGTGCACACACTCAGGGGGGACAATTCAGGGTTCCATAGACTCTCCTCTCTCACTCTCCTCTCTCTCTCTCTCTCTCTCTCTCTCTCTCTCTCTCTCTCTCTCGGCATTTCTAACTTCCCACAAGAAAATACTCCATGTACACTCACACTGCTTCTGAATGTATCACTCCATGCCATTGACCTGTCCGGGGATACACCCTTGCCCTCTTCCAGCAAAGGAACAGGTGGTAGGAGTCAGGAGAAAACACCCAGCCTACATGAGCTGGTGTAAAAGGAGGAAAGCTTGGGGCGCCTGGGTGGCTCAGTTGGTTGGGCGACTGCCTTCGGCTCAGGTCATGATCCTGGAGACCCGGGATCGAGCCCCACATCGGGCTCCCTGCTCGGCGGGAAGCCTGCTTCTCCCTCTCTCACTCCCCTGCTTGTGTTCCCTCTCTGGCTGTGTTTCTCTCTGTCAAATAAAAAAATCTTTTAAAAAAATAAAAATAAATAAAATAAAAGGAGGAAAGCCACGGAACCAGAGGAGGCAGCACACACAGGGGCTCAAGGAGAACCTCTGAGGCCCCATAGCCAGGTTGGGGTACAGGCCCTGGCCCTGTGTGACCTTGGGTGAATGTCTTAACCTCTCTGTGCCTTAGGCTTTCCATCTGTAAAATGGGGATGAGAACATGATTACCTATAGAGGAGAATGCAATGAGAAGTAGCTGGAAGACACATGAAACACCACCTTCTAGAAAAAAACTAATTCTTCTCAAGAGATCCTGAAGACAGCAGGCAGAAGCAGCAAGGGGAGCAAGGTGGATTCTAGTCGAAAAAGTTGCAGGAAGCTTGCTTTAGGGGAGAGGTAGCTTGCACTCAGCAACTTGAAAATGCTCTGATCCTGCCATGACTTTTTGCTCAGGGTTTCCAGAAAGTCAAGTGGATTTTTTTTTCCGTAACCTGCACGTCGTTCCCACGATTACAGTTTAAAGTTGATGAGTAATATTTAGAAGTAGAAGGCTCTCCACTTCCAGTTCCTCTCACTGGTATGGGATGTGGGCAAGTTAATTAACCTGTCTGGGTTGAGGCTTGCTTTCCACCAGATGGAGAATCAGGCAGAAAACGAGTACTTGCTACAGCCCTTCAGATATAGCCACTTTGCTAGAAACGTCAGGTCCAACCTCACATCCCCCCAAAAATCACAATAATTAGCAAATCCAACAGTAAAACGTATTTACTCACAATTAGAAAGCAGAAGACCGAACAAGTCATTTCAAGCCTGAGTGATGAGCCCGCCAGTCTGTGAAGCTCCGAAATGCAGCAGAAAACCAGGAGGTCAGGAGGCCAGGTTCCAACATTTCATGTAACACCTGCAGGTGGGGGAAATGGCTAGATCTGTAAGAAGCTACCTTTCCTACTTTACCCAGGATGAGGGGCTGGGGGCTGGGGGGTGGAGGGACAGCAATGTGATTAATCAGGAAGGTTGGAAGCCAGCCAGACCCTGCTCAGGCAGATTTCAGGGAATAGTAAAAACAAAAAGAGAGTTTACTAACATCACAAAAAGAGGTACTTAATTTTAGAATAAAAGACAGTTCTTAAAATGGAATAAATTTAGTGATGTGAAAACCTCACTGCCTTGCCTTTCCTCATCTCATTTCCCCGTGCCTCCATGGAAACTCTGTCCCATCCAGGGACCAGTCCAAGGGACAGTATTTGGGAAGAGGCTTCTTCCGGCTCTCCCATGTGACCCGGAGCGGATGACTGCACCTCCCTGAGGTGTGCTTACTGTCCCTGGAATGGGAAGGGTGTGTGCTCGCCTGGCCCATCTCACAGGCCTGTTGTTGGAGACACGGTAACACACACACACACACACACACACACACACACACACACACACACACACACCCCAGTGCTGGAAAAGGGGAAGAATAACAGATGCGTTCAGGATTGCTATTCTTTCTCAACTTAGTCCCAAACCCCACAATCACGTTTCCACTCTAACATCATTCATTTCAGAGACACGGCAAATGCCAGATGCTCACACATTTTCTCCATTAAGAAAATCAAACGCGAACTGATAGTGTAGTGTGGAGACTGGGAAGCTAGATCTACAACTGAGGAACATCACCTGAAACTCATTGGGAATGGCGGCACATTTCTTTCAGTCTGTCCTTTGATTCTGGGCAGGTTCCACCTGACCTGCTCCTGTGGCTGGAAGTGTCTTCAGGACTGTTTGTAAGGGTTCCGGCATGAGTCCCACAGACTCGAGAGTCAACACTGCACAGGCCCCGTATTTGATTCCTCTGTGGACCCTCACTGGGGACAATGCCGGGGACAGAAGGCGAGCTCGGTGAAAGCCAACTACGCATACCACCCCAACACTGGGGTCCTGGCAAAGTACTTGTCAACTCATTGCCTTAGCGTCCTCACCAGGAAACTGGGAAGAAAATGAACTCCCAGGATGATTAGGGAACATCCAAGTGCATCCACTGTGGGAAAACAGTCTGGCAGTTCCTTTAAAAGGGAAGCAGAATTCCCACATAACCCAACAAAGCCCTCCTAGATGTAGACCTGAAAGAGTTGAAAACGTCCATTCCCACAAAAAGTTGTGCACAAATGTTCATAGCAGCCATTGTCGATAATAACCAAAAAGCGTAGGGGCGCCTGGGCGGCTCAGTGGGTTAAGCCTCTGCTTTTGGCTCAGGTCGTGATCCCAGGGTCCTGGGATTGAGTTCCACATCGGGCTCCTTGCTCAATGAGGAATCTGCTTCTCCCTCGCCCTCTGCTCCTCCCCCTGCTTGTTTTCTCTCTCTCTCTCTCTCAAATAAATAAAATCTTTTAAAAAATCAACTAAAAAGTGTAAATAACCCAAATGCCCATCAGATGGTGAGCGGATGAGGAAGATGTGGTAGGTCCATGCAGCAGAACATCACTTGGCAGGATAAGGAGATGGAATCTGATTCACAGCTCAACGTGGACGGATGGACCATGGAAGTATTCTGCTGAGTGAAAGAAGTCAGACATAACAAGCCACATACAATCTGATTTCATTCCGTGTAATGTCCAGAATAGGCAAATCCATGGAAAAAAAAAATAAGTAGACTAGTGGTTGACAGGGGGTAAGAGGACAGAGATCAAAACTGTTAATGGATATGGGTTTCTTTTTAGGGTGGTGGAATGTTCTGGAATGAGGCAGCAGTGATGACTGTATAACATATTGAATATACAAGAAAACCGCTAACATGCCACATTAAAAATCATGAATTTTAGGTTACATGAGTTATACCTCAATGTAAAAAAGAAATAACAAGTATAAAAGGCTGTAAGAAACAGGAAAGTTAGGACTGATTGGTGACCTTGTATTTTATTGGGTCAGCCTTTTAAAAAATGAGTTCTCTCTTCTTTAAAAAGAGCCTTTGTCTGCTAGAGCCATTTATTTAAATGTGCATCAGTAAATTTCTTTCACGGCACCTGGTGGATAACATGCAGTCAATAAATGGCAAATGAATGAATAAATGTCAGAAGCTCACATTCAAATTTCTAATAGATGACGTTTTTAAAAAAACACTTGATTTTAGGGCATAGCAGGAAAGCCTGGTGCACGCTGTTCCCCAAATCATAAAGTATCAAAATAGTGGCCCAGCTAAAAACTAAATAAACACCAGCATCCTTGACAGGGCATTCCAAAGTCCTAACATCGTGGGTCTCTTAATGAACAATTTCAATCAGGAATTTCTAAAAATTGAGATGACTTCAGTTCTACCAAGTGATGTCTTGAAACCAGAAGTTCTCAAAATAAAATCAGCCGGATTTCCTTATTGGTAAAACCAGTCTGTCCCTACAGCACACTTAGGTAGAGAAGGGCATGGTGCCAAGCAGGCGAACTATAGCCAGGAATAGAAACTCCCAAAAGATTTGGAATAACGATATTGAAAGGACGGTCTGAGTCTCAGAAGCAGTTCCAACTGCCCATGAACTGTGTTTCTAATGGATATCTGAGCTGGGACTGCTCAGGCCCCCAGAATTTAGTAGTAACCCATATAAACCAACATTTATTTACATTTACAGAGGAGGAAATCAAGAGTGAGAGACACAAAGGGACCCCTGCTATTATGAGGGTCCAAGCCAAGCCTAGAACCCAGACTTTTGGATTTCTGGTTTTGTCTTTTCTTGAGGCTAGAATTATATACATTATGCTCTTCTCAAACCACCTGGGACATGCTGAAAAAATTGGGGACTTTTAATGTGGCTAAGGTGACCATAACGGGTTTCCTCCAGATTCACAAACTATAAATACTGTAAATGAAGGTTTGGCCCAGTTTCGGTAGGAAAAATATCTCCTGCTTGCCTACAGGCTCCTCACCCTGTCACTGATGTTTGGAACTGCATGCAAAGGTGTGATTCTTCCCATAAATTTAGCTATCCCCTTCCGATGGGAAAATTCATCTCTGGACACACAACTCCAGTGAATGCCACTCATTCTTCGAGTTAGTGAGGGGGAGGAGAAAAAGCCAGCTTCGACTTCCAGCTTTGCCAAGAACAAGTCATATAATTTATAGCAGAACTAAGAAAGGTATAATCTGCAAATTGGCTGTGTATTTATTTTTCTAAGACGTAAGTGAAGTGTTCTTGGGAGGTAACACCACATGGCAAAATGTTCCCTCTTCTAGAGGCAGAGCAGGGAGAAAATAACTCCTTGAGGAGAAACTCTGTGGAGGACAGCACTTGGTTTTCCCTGCCCAGCACCTTTTTTTTGCCTTCTTTTGATAAAAGTGCCCTAGCTTTCCTTTGGAGAGCACCAACCCCTCTTGGTCCATGAAATTCGGACAGGACTAAAATCTACCACCCTCCTTCCCCACCGACTGTGACTAAGACTTGGGTGACCACAAATGACCACCCCCACAACTGTGATTGGGTCCGAGATGGCCACATGAGAAAGGCAAGCTAATGAGACCCTATCGCTGAACTTCCACCGAACATTCTGGAAAAGAAAGTTCTATGGACACTGAAGTCACCTGCTGTGAGAGCCACTGGAGACTGCCATCCAAAGAGCCTAACTGTAGGTGATGGTAACACAGAACAAGAGCAAGATAGACAAGAGAGAACTTGGTGGACACCTGGATCCTGCCCTACCTGAAGCAAGAACTGTCTGGGCTTTGTTACATCTGACCTTTCTGCAAATGTGAGCTTCAGTTTAGCTTCTGTTATTGGCCATACAGGCAGACAATATCACGTGGTAGTTAACGCAGACTCACAATGTGCAGAAACAAAATGTGGCTCCTGGTTCAGCCTCTTTCTAGTTATGAGACCTTACACAAGTTACATCAGCTCAGTTTCAGTTTGCTCATCTGCAAAATAAGTATCAGTTTCTGGGAGCAATGAGTCAATAATCTCTCCAAAGCATGTGTCAAAGTTGCTGACGTACAATCAGTGTCCAACAGATTGGAGCAATAAATCTTTAATGACCAAACTGTAATAAAGCAACCTGATGCCCACTCTTGCAAGATTAAAGTTCCTACGGTATTATTTCATTTCTACTAAGCTTCACTGGCATGTGAGGGAAACTTGGTCTTTAAAGAGCTCATCAGAAGGAGGCACAGGAATGGATCTGAATTATCACAGTTATCATATTTGCTCATGCGCCTGAGGAGTCTGAAATAACATAGAAGAAAACCGCTCGTGGTAGTCTACTAAGAGATAAAGACCGCTCTAATATAGCCCGTGCTCTACTTGGTGACCATGCTCAAAAGAAAAAGAACCAAAACCAAATCTTTAAGCCTACGCATGAAAACTCCCAGAAGAAAGGGCAAGAAAATGAGAGAACAAAGTGAATATTCCCTGACAGATTTTTCTTCTTTCTATTTTTTTCTTTCTTTTGTAAGTATGTTTCCATGAACATTGACTATGCTATTTGGGAGGCTTTATTTGTTTGTATGTGCTAGGGCCACATTATTAGGATTTAGAATGTTGGTTTAAGAACTGAAGAGTCACAGGGGGTGCCTGGGTGGCTCAGTTGGTGGAGTATACAACCCTTGATCTCGGGGTCATGAGTTTGAGCCCCATGTTGGGTGTAGAGACTATGTAAAAATAAACAAATAAATACAAAACATTTTTACAAAACATAGAATCATATTAGAGATATTTGAGGGAAAAGAGCCAAAGGAGAACATTTTATCCAACTCTTTGACCTTGCAGAGGGAAAAACTTGCCTAAGACCACATAGCTTGCTAGACTGGTAGCCTTGGAATTATAACCTGGACTTCCTACTGATTCAGAAAACTTCTTGAGGGAGACACTAGTGCTTGGATCTCCTCAACCAGCTTGATTTCACTAACCTTTTCCAGGATCCATTTGCATATCACCTCCTCCAAAAAACTTTCCCTGGGCAACAACTAGAAATCTTCCCAACTTTCAGTTGTCAGAGCACCCAATTTTTACTTTTATTTTTGCCATTTTTATCCTCCAGGTATGCTAATGTCTTCTTTGTTAGTGAATAAGCCTGTTGAAAGGGAATTCCTGTCTTTTTCATGTCTGCACGAACACCATGCTTTGGAACATAGTGAGCACTTAACACCGTTGCTGAAAACCACGCTCTTACTTTGTTTTGAGACCTGTTGAATCCAATTAGTTTGGGAATAGGCCCGAGTTGCATAGCTAGATGTCATCGCCATAAGGAAAATGGTAATTCCTCGCCCACTTGCAAGCGGAAGGGGCTATATGACTAGTTTTGGCCCAAGGACCGTAAGCAGAAGTGACATGTGTCACTTTCATCAGGAGGCAGTGAAAAGCCCTCATGAGAACCCCTGCTTTATCTTTCCTTAATTCCGTACCCCAGCAGCCACAGGGTGAGGAAGAAGGGCCATAAAAGGAAGCAGTCATCACCCAGGCAGGAGAGACACCTCAGAATCACTGGGCTTAACATCAGGCTTTGTGCGAGCAAGAGAGATGTCCTTGTTACTTCAAGTCACCAAAATTTGAGGGTTAATTTGTTGCTGCAGCATAACCTAGCCCAACTAGATAATCACCAGACTAAAACATAAACCTTGTGCTAGGTACTGCTGGTGGCAACCCATTCTCTCTCTATTCCTTACTACTAAAATCTTGGGCACTGTGCCTAGCCATGACATAATATGACATATCACCTACAGGTGACCAATAGAATTAAATAGAAGTTATTATCAGAGGGGCGCCTGGGTGGCTCAGTTGGTTGAGCAGCTGCCTTCGGCTTAGGTCATGATCCCGGAGACCCGGGATCGAGCCCCACTTGGGTTCCCTGCTGGGCAGGAGGCCTGCTTCTCCCTCTCTCACTGCCCCTGCTTGTGTTCCCTCTCTGGCTGTGTTTCTCTCTGACAAATAAAATTAAAAAAAAAAAAAAAGAAGAAGCTATTATAGGAGTTTTTCAAGGAGTCCTCCTTCCTCTTTCCTGATAAGAACTCAGATCTAATGACCAGCACTCCAGCAGCCGCCTTAGTCCATGAGGCGTCCATAACCATAGACATCACCAACTAAAGGTGGTGAGCAGAAAGATGGAATGAATCTGGTTTCCTGATGACCCCGTGGAGTTCCTCACTAAGTAAAGACTTCCCTGTCTTTGTGCGTTTATTTAAGAGAATTAAACCCTTCTATGTTTAAGCAGTGTAGCTAGATCTCTACTAGCAAACGAATTTAATTCTTGACTGGTACACACCTCATGCTGCAGAATCCAAACCACAGTATCCCCATACTAAATAGTCAACAAGAAGGAAGCAAAGGACCAGAAGAGGATTAGTTTTCTATTCCATCCTACTTTGATCTTCTGAGGGACTAAAGAAACACCTGTGACTTCTCATAAAATCTTTTCTAAAAAACGCTTTTTTTCGCGTGAGCAAATTCTGAAAGAAACAGAACCAAAATTACATTTTCACAACAAAATTCTAAGTATCTTAACTGGGAAAACACAAGAGGGATAAAGCTTATTCAATGTTAAAAAGTAAAAAACGTAAAAGTGATTTAGTATCTCACATGATTAAGAAAAATTGTAAATGTGAGGCATTCTTCTGGGGGCAGCTGCATTCTGAGAGACTGGGGGAATTAAAACTTCGGAGACCTTAAAAGCTGGTTCAATGAAGCATTTTTTTATTATTATTCTTAGTGCTCGAGATTCACTCAGGGACCCATCCGCCTTTAATGAAATTTCATTATCAAAGTGTCTGCCATTACTTTAATAAGAACTGACACAAAAATTGCAACTGACTCTAAAGGGAAGCCTCAGTAATCGTTGAAAGTGCCTTTCTTGCCTGCCTTTCCTTCTGGACCAAAATGTTAGCTCGCTTCATTTCTGCTACACACCTCTCAAAATTGGGATTTTTATAAAACACAACAAAAGCGAATTTTTCAAATGATACAACCATGGCCCCATCAAGTTTGCCTCTTCCAATAGCCGCTCCAGAATCATGAAAATCTGCAAGTGTGGTCATGGGTGCGAATTTGTCAGATACACAACTCTGCTCTCCATCAGACTGGGATATGTTCCCCCTTTCATCGCCAGTGAGGACCCCCAAATGGCAAGTGTTCACAGCATCAGGCATTGCCGACCACCTGCACTAGGGAAACCTGTCAGGGACAAGGAGCACGTCCCCAAAAGAAAAGATTTCATTATTGGCCTTGAAATAGAACCGAGAGGCGTGTTCATTTCCAGAGTGAAATGTCCCAGAGAGCCTTTCATCCCTCAGTTTTCCTAGAAAACATGGTAACTAACAGATGTGCCCTTTTACCCGCTACCCCCTCGGTCATCCAGAGCCCGGCTTATGACCAAGCAGCAATTATTTTAAATCTTCTCTGACTGAAAAAGAAAAAACATCTTTTCAACTGGAACCGTGTCGTTGCTAAAATAATCCTCATTTCCATACAGAGAGCTGCAGATGACAAAGGCTCTAAGTCCCAGGATTCATGTAGAAATTGGAAAGACTTGGGCACCCTTCATATTTTTTATATCCAACCCCAGATTGCTTAGAAGAGTGACGAGTTAAGAATAAAACAGACAGGCCTGAATTTTCCTGACTGCTGCTGCGACCGGGCCATGCAAATCCCTGAACTTCCCTTAGCTTGGGTTTCTTCACATGGAAAATGGAGGTGATGGTCCCAGACTTCTGTGGTGACTCCGAGGGTCCAACAAGATAACGCCTGCAAAGCACTTCACATGATGCCTGGCACAAGCCACCACTGAAGTATTTCTCTTTCCCTTAGCTGCCAGAGAACTCTGGGAAGAATCATGGGAGGACAAATCCAGAAATTCTTGGAATTATTGCCAGGCACAGATACTAACTGGGGCCTCTGTGGGTTTGGGCCGTCCTGAGCAGGCACACTTGGTCCAAGTGGGTAAGCCAGGCACACAGCCTGCAGATCTGGGCTTGAAAAGGTCCATCCACAGGAATTTAAAACTACACTTGGCAGACTGATGGCTATTTTGTGTATGCCTCTACCAGGCCGCCCAGAATGACTAAATCCTTTACAGTAAACTGTTCCAGATTGTAACCTCTTATCCCCTACCAGATATGCATAAAAATGAATCCACATGTGTATGTGAAGTAGCAGTTCCAAAAATAACGGTGACTTTGGATACGGTGAAGACAATAGGATGAGCGAGATCATCCTGAGTGGAAGGTTAAGGAAGCATTCACTGCAGAAAAGACTTGACCGGGATTCTGAGGGATGAATAGGAGCTAGGTAAGTGGATGAGAGGAGAGGCCTCGGGTCACATGGAACGTGACCAAGCCACAGAAGTGGTAATGAGCGAGAGGAGACTGAGCGGAAAGGCCATGTAGAGCAATGCAGGGATGAGGTGGGGATGGAGGTTGAGCTGGGCACCACGGAGGGACCTCCTGGGCTCATGTTCAGCTTTGTCTCTACGGGACTACACGTTGCACAGTGGAACATCCAGTAAATACCAGTGAGTGACTCCATAGATCCACAAAGGACATAAAGTGGCATTTCCAGAAGATTCCTCTGCCTGGGTGCACCAGAAGACAAGGAGTTGAGGTTTGCAGAACACACAGAAGGTTTCTGCAGGAGTCTGCCCCCCACAGGATAAAGACCTGGCCTATATGACAGCCAAGGTGGCCAGGAAGAGGAGGAGGGCAACAGCAGAAATGTAACGACAGAAGAGTTTTAAGAACTGGGAGATTGCTGAATTCGTGGAAGGAAGGCGAATTCCAGGTGCTTGATGTTTGGGGCCTGGGTAATGCTGAGACAGCAGTGAGGACAATGTCATAAAGAATAAGAGCTGAGGTGGGAAGGGGAAGGCTCAAGTTCCCCTTGAGCAACTGTCCTGCCCTCATCTAGAGATAGGCTAAGAATGGATTCATACTGACAGGGTCTCCTTTAGGAGAAGACCCTTGTCATCCTCAGGCCCAAAAGCTTTTGCTTCCCTTTTTGTTGTTGTTGTTGTTGTTGCTGTTGAGACAACGCCATGAAATTATGGTAAGCTCTTCACACAGTATTTCCTGAAAAGTTGAGATTCAGAAAACAACCTGAACAATTGTAAGTCTGGTTCATGCCCCTGCTCTCTGTGAAAGCTTCCCCGGGGGCTGGGGGAGAGCCTCATACCCCAAACTCAGCCACATCATGATGGCCTGGGTGTGGGGCCCTGGGATCTGCAATTTTAGTTTGCCCTTCATGTCATTCTGATGCTCACTGGGCCTTAGG
The DNA here is from genome assembly GCA_004023965.1 of Spilogale gracilis. NCBI lineage: Eukaryota > Metazoa > Chordata > Mammalia > Carnivora > Mephitidae > Spilogale > Spilogale gracilis. Next base: position 23,420 of record PITA01002209.1, read on the forward strand.
AATCACCCGCACAGGGGAAAAGGAAGCGTCTCGACATCCTGCCTGCACTGCCTTTCCACCCCGCCCCATGGAAGGCAGCCTAGGATAAGCACTTACACTGAGAACTCTGGAACCAGGATCCCAGGGTGCAAATCCCAACTCTTTCTAGCTAATGATACTTGAGGGAGTCACTTAAGTTCTAAAGCATTTAAATCTCTCCAGCATGTCCTGATCTAAAATAGGGGAATGAGAACAGCACTACCTCATAGGGTTCCTTTGGGAATCGTGTGCATTAATATATACACAGAATAAACCTCCTTGGCTCTGTCACTATGGACACTTCGTCCAGGGCACTCTCTGCTGTGGGGGTCACCCTGCGCCTTGTCCTTGGACACTTAGCATCATCCCTGACCTCTACCCACCTCTTGCTGGGAGTACTTCCTCCCTATAGTGACAGCCAAAATATCTCTAGACCATGCCAGACGTCCTCTGAAGGAGAAATCACCTCTGGCTGAGAACACCTGTGCAAAACAGGGCTAGCTCTTGAGAATTTGTCAGAAGTTGGGCTGAATGGGATGTTCATTGGCTCCTTAAACTCCCAACAACCAAAGAGATAGGTCTTATCTCCAGCTTTCTACCTCAAGAAGGTGAAGTTCAGAGGGGTAAATACCCCGTCTAAAGTCACTCGGCCAGCAGATTAGAGAGAGGACCCCCAGTTGGGCCTTCAGTCCCAAGCTCTTTGGAGTTGACATGCTGCCAGATGACCACCGTCTGGAGAGGTGGCTGTTGGGAAACTGCCCTTGTCGTACTTTGCGTTTGGGGTGAGAGACATTCCGAGGCACCAGCACCCTGGGGCCTCGCATCATGGGAATGTACGGCCTCCTACACTGAATCCTGAAAGCCCGCCATCTGTGGTTTTGCCCTATGCCATGCATGGGGTAAACTTGAGTTCACAGGAAGTAACACCTCCCACTCACCTTGCTGTCTGGGTTAGGGCCCTTCTCTGAACATCCATCTGTCATGGGCGATCACCCCAGTGGCGTGTGAATGTCTTCTCCTGGGACTGGATATTCCCACACTTCTGTTTCCTCAATGTAAACATGGCACACAGGGGCAGCATGGACTGTTTCTTGAATGAATGAATGAATGAATGAATGGCCTCCCTGTCCATCGACTCTCTGAGATATATGCATGAGGGCTGGCCTCTGCCTCACTCTTCTGTTACACAAGCTCAAGGAAGGTTCTGCAGACTTCCAAGGGATGAATCCAACTGGTTTTTCTCAATCCCAGCAGCACGTGGAATATACAGGTGAACAGCCTGACCCCTTTGGCTGAGGTTTCAGCTGGGATTTTTCTGGAGAACACCTGTCTAAGGTGGTACTAAGACATCAGAGAGCAAAAGGACAAGCAGTTTGAACTCCCAAGCACATCTTCCCCTTCTTAAAAACTACATTTCCATCTGTGGTGTCATTGACAGCTACAGAGCTCTGGCCTTGGTATTAGAGGGACGTGAGTTCAGATCTCCGCCCACCTAACAGTAACCGTGTGCCTTTGGAGCCACACATCTCATTGCTCTGAGCCTCAATACCCCCATCTATAAAATGGGGATAAAAATGACTACATCAGGGGTGCCAGGGGAGCCTCAATACCCCATCTATAAAATGGGGATAAAAATGACTACATCAGATGGTTAAGCGTCTGCCTTCAGCTCAGGTCATGATCTCAGGATCCTGAGATCGAACCTCATGTCAGGCTCCCTGCTCAGCAGAAAGCCTGCTTTTCCCTCTGCCTCTGCTTGCCACTCTGCCTACTTGTGCTTTCTCTGCATCTCTCTGTGAAATAAACAAATAAAAATCTTAAAAATAAAAAATTTTAAGAAATGACTACACCATAGGGTTCTTGTGAATTTCAAGTGCATCGAGATACTAAAATACTAAGAACAGCACTGGCATACAATGAGCAGTATTCTTAGTGATAATATGTGTATTGTCTTTTACAGCAAGAAAAGATTGCTTAATTGTCATAGGATAGTAAAGAAGATATGTGGTCAACACACATTTCAAAGGCTCATGCTAGGTAAAATGCACACAGGAAGAGTTCAAAGTCACTCTTAGTCACTCCCTGGACCTCTAAGTTCATGAACTATCGTAAGAGCACACTACACATGCTTCACCGGATGCAAACATAATCCACAGATGACAGATGGACCGTGCAGACAGTGGGTGGAGGGAGAAGAGGTAGAAGAAAAAGATTACAGACCCAATTTCACACACAGCCCAGCCCACCAGTGAGAAATGGGTGTGAGTTGCGATCCATGACCCAATACTTCCTACCACAAAGCTGAGAACCTGCTTTCAGCACACTCCGCGGGCACGGCGCCCAAGGGGTCCCCCTCCACCCTGACATCAGGACTCACAGGTGAGGCCGCCTGCATCCAAAACAGGTTCTCTTGGGGGAATTTCTGCTCTTATCCCCGGTCTTCCAAAAACCCGGGTATTAAATGTCACGCAGACTACATCCCCTCGGAAGCTGTGAATTAGAAACTTTCAAAAGATAAAGCTCATGTGTAACCACCCAACGGTGTCATTTCACAATTCTAGACTTTCATCACCTGCATTTCCCGGGTGTAGCCGGCATGATGAAAGTGCCACGTGATTTGCCCAACACAGGCCTGGGAGTCAACAGGAGGTGACTTAGGTGCGCTGAATCTGTTTTTGAAAAATTTGCCAAGCTGCCTTTGGGATCGGTTTAAGAATCCAGGGGTAGGGGCGCCTGGGTGGCTCAGTCATTAAGCATCTGCCTTCAGGTCAGGTCATGATTCCAGGGTCCTGGGTTTGAGTCCCACATGGGGCTCCCTGCTCGGCGGGAAGCCTGCTTCTCCCTCGCTCACTCCCCCTGCTTGTGTTCCCTCTCTGGCTCTATCTTTCTCAAATAAATAAATAAAATTTAAAAAGAAAAGAACCCAGGGGTTGCCCTTCACTGACTCAAATTTCCACTTGGCTATCCAGCCCACATCCCACCTCCAGGCCGCCTCCTCCCAGGCTGCTCCCCAGCCTTGGAGAGCCCTCTCCCATTTCCTGCACCTGGCTCCTTCTCTCTGGAGATGCCTGACCATGTCCCATGTCCCACCCTCTCCTGTGTCTTCAAAGTATTTCTTCCATAGCCTGGAAAAAGAGCTCAGGCCTCCTCTTTTCTAAAAATTAAATTAAAGAAAAAACAAACCACAAAGAGAGCGGCCTCAGCCCGTCTCCCTCAAGGACCTGCTATTTCTCACCTTTACCACCTACCAGGGGTTCACGAATGCTGATCTGGGGATCAGTTCCTTTGGAGCCACTCGTGAGAAGCCTGTCTCCTAAGCTCACCTGTAGAGATCTGACTCAGAGGTCGGATGTGGGGCCTCAGAAGTCATATTTCTCAGGCTCCCTCCAGGTGATCAGCACTTTCTGCCTCATTTAAAAACCTCTGCTCTAGGGGCTCCTGGGTGGCTCTGTTGGTCAAGGCTCCCACTCTTGATCTCAGCTCAGATCTCGATCTCAGGGCCATGAGTTCAAGCCCCGCATTGCACTCTGCCCTGGGCAGGGAGCCTACTTAAAAAAACAAAACAAGACAAACAAACAAACAGACAAAAAAACAGCAAAAATTCCCTCCCTCTATTTATATCATCGTCACCCACTGAAAACACCTGCAAGCTGACTGGCTCCCGGCGGCTTTCTCGGGGCAGCCGATGACTTCCACCCAAGTGTCATGTTCAGTCCTGATTCTCAAGGCTTCTTCCTGGCTTCTCTGTGGCAGCCAAGGAGGAAACATGCTCCACTTTCTTGATGTTCTGTTCTGCCTTTTCTGCAGAGAGCGTACTACTGGGGGCCCGTGCTCTAAACCCTCCACTCGGGCGGCCCCCTCCTGTCACCTCCTCATGGGCAGGTGTAAGCGTGACCCAACCCTGCTGGAGCTTTGCTCCGGCTCTGGCCTTCAACACCTCATCCCATCTAATCATTTTACGGAGCCTTGGAAGTGACTTCTGAGTGTACCTTTCCAGCTCGGACTGCCCTCATGAACGAGACGGGCCCCTTGCTGAGTGTTCTCATCCTTCATGTTAGTAAGTCCAGAGTCAACATTTCCCCCAAAGTAATTACCCTTCCAGAAAAATCCCCACTTTAGTCAACGGCTCATTTCTCTAATACTCTCTCTGGACAACCCCTCTTCCCCATGCTCTCACAGTTTTTAGCTTCTTGCTTGGCAATTCAGATTTTTTACACTTCCTTTCCACCCCCAGAGTCAGACGTGAGCTCTCTCCTCTGCCTGGCCCTCCCTCCTAGTCCCACTCCTATTTAAGCCCCAAACCTTCTACCCCTCTCAAGAAGATTTTCTCCCCTGTCCACTGACCGCCATTCACATGGTGAACTCCCATAGCACTCACCACTTGCTGCCTGGTAATACTATTTTTCTCAGCTTTGTATCAATTCCTGGAGGAATGAGGGTCTTTTGAGGGCAAGACTGTGTGTCACATCTCTTCAAAACCCCCTCTTGTGCTAGTCCTATGTGCAATAGTTATTACAGATCATGTGAATAGAAACAAACGTTCTTGCCGCCTCAAGAGCAATAACGAGCCTAATTATTTGCACCAGAGGTAATAGGCTAAGGGAACGATTCCACTCAACAACTAGAACAGTTCATGTAATCGCCTCATTGGCCCAGAGGACCTGAATGCTTCTCCCTTAAGCGCTCAACAAAGTATTGTGGAATGAATGAAGTTTAAGCAAGCCCCTTGATTAATATCCTTAACTATTGGATCAAGCTCCTTTCCTTTTGTGGGGATGTGATAGACACACTCCATCCCCGAGAACAACTTTAGAGATTAATGGATAAAAGCGCTCAGGCATTCTGCACTCCTGGCAGGGAGGTATTTCACAAATGCACACAGCACTGTCTGTACCTGGGCCATCCCCTCTCGTTCTCTGTCTGCTCTGCCTGCTTGCTGTGCCTCTGTGCCCAGAACATGTATCTATCCCACAACCACCATGGCAGCAGAGGAAGGAGGCCATGCCCAGCTACGGAGACTGCCAGGCTCCTGCCCAAACTACAAAAAGGGAGCCCAGCTCAAGTCAACAAAAGCAGATACACCGACGGAACAGCAGGAGGGAAAAAGTGAAGGTAAAAACTTAGCAAGAGGTCACCTGGGTCATCGGTGAAGCATCTGCCTTCAGCTCAGGTCATGATCCCAGGGTCCTAGGATCAAGTTGCACATCGGACTTCCTGCTCAATGGAAAGTCTGCTTCTGCTTTTCCCTCCGCTGTGCGCACTCTCTCTCTCTCTCTCTCTCTCCCTCTCTCTCTCATCAGATAAATAAATAAATAAAATTTTAAAAAAAGAACTTAGCAAGAGGGAAGAAAAATGGAACTCCACATGTAACATTTGGAAAAGGCACGCTGGAAAGAACATTCGAGGGTGAGTCTATCTAAACTTGCAGTAACGATCAACCATCCAGAACAGCTACTGACCCCTAGCTTGTTGCAGAGGTGAGCGGTGTTGCCTCTGTGGGAGCCCACGCATCCCATGTCCCTGACACTTACTGGGGCTGGTGTGGCGGTGGGAACATAACAGGGCTTTGAAGTGGGATCTGTTTTCCAATCCCACCTCCGTCCTTACTAGCAGCTCTGTTCTGGATAAGCTGCTTAAACTTTGTGAAACTCCCTTTCCTTGTGCATCAAATGAAATGGGAGTCGTAATATCTATCTTTCAGGCAGGTTTTTTTTTTTTTTGGCATGGATTAAAACTAGGGTATACTTATATATTATATACATATGTTTGTGTATGTACATTTATTTGTAGATATACATTTATTGGCTTACATAAGAGTGGCAAACAATGAGCCCTTCATAGATAGTAGCAGTGGTCATTATAATCAGTAGTTGTGCCAGTGATGATCATATAATCATAATGAGTCTTGGGCCTTGCAGAGCCCATTTAAATTTGACCTGGGATACCCAGGGTTTTGTTTGTTAGGGTTTTTTGTTTCATCTTGTTGTGCTAGTTCATCCCTTTGAAGCCACCAGACTGCATTCGTCCTCAGTTTATCTAGTAGCTATTTCTTCCTCAGAGAGCCGGAGTCCACTGCTGGTAGATAGGACAATGAAATGACGATACAAAAATACAAAAAAAGCACCAAAAAAATGTGCTTTTTTCCCCACAATCACTTCCGGCTGGGGCTGAATTTACAGGGATAATCCCAAGGAAGATCTGTAACCACACGCCATCTGCTAAAAACCAAAAGGGAGACCCAAGTCTGATCACATCATTCTTCTTAAAACCTTCTGGTGGCCTTCCAGTTGTTCTCAGGACAAAGACTAAGCTCTTTCTCGAGGCCTTTCAGGCCCTTCAGATCTGGCCCTTATTCATCCCTCCGTCCTTCCTGGCTCACCACACCCCAGAAACCCTGACCTTCCGGCGCTTTCTGGAGCACTCTGTCTTCTCTGCCAAGAACAGGCCCCCTCCCCCAGCGCTTCACCCTGTAACCCCTTCTGGTCCCAATGGAAACGTCCTTTTTTATTTTTTATTTTTTTAAAGATTTTATTTATTTGATAGAGAGAAACACAGCCAGAGAGGGAACACAAGCAGGGGGAGTGAGAGAGGGAGAAGCAGGCTTCCCGCTGAGCAGGGAGCCCGATGTGGGGCTCGATCCCGGGTCTCCGGGATCATGACCTGAGCCAAAGGCAGTCGCTTAACCAACTGAGCCACCCAGGCGCCCTTTTTTTTAAAAAAGGGAGATTTACTGACCCCCCAGACTGGATTAGGTTCCTAAGGATCTCATGGAGACCTCCACTTTTCTTCAAAGATACCGTATGGCTAGTAACTCATGATTTGTGAGATTTCACTTAGTGTCCACCACTTGGAGACATGAGGCTCCATGAGGGCAGTGACCGTGCTGTCCTTTCTCATGGCCAAAGAAGTCCCAGGGCTTAGTGGGGCAAGGCACAGAGACTGGCTCCATAAGTATTTGTTGAGTGGATAAGTTGAGTAGTGAATGGGTGCGTTTTAGTCTCATGGTGCCCAGTCTGGATCTCTGCAAGGCCTCTCTGGGGAATACGGGTCATTCTGAGGGACAGATGGATCATATACAGCAGTTCTATGAGCAGTAGAGGACAAAGAATGTGCATGGATGGAGGGAAGGCCTTCTAACCGCACAAGACTTATCAGCTCGCAGGCCAGGCCAGCAATGAAGGACAGACATGCGCTGCCTGCCGTGGGGGTGAGGACAGGACCTCTGGAACCTCATCCCAGCAACCGCCCGGACCCAAGGGGCTAACCCTACCCTGTCCGACAATGCATACTCACTGGCCACGTGGGGCTCTCCAGCCCTTACGATGCAGCCCTTGTGACCGAGGAACTGATTTTTTTTAAATGTTATTTTATTCTATAATTGACATTTAAGTTTAAAAATTGATCCTTAATCGGTTAAGAGAAAAAATTTAAATTTTGGAACAGCTTGGATAGGCGAAAATCCTTTTTCAAGTGTGAATCTTAGGAAGTCAACATGATTAAGCATTGCTTAAGAAAAATTTAGCATCCCATTTGAAGTATACCATACACCAAATTTCAAAGACCGTGCCCCCAAAAGGCAGAATTTCTCAATAATTTTTACATCTACTACCTATTGAAAAGCGAGTTTAGAAACATTACATCAAATAGAATGCATTCATAAAATTCACTTTGATTCTTTCTCTCTTTTCAGTGTGGCTGGGAGAAATTTGTAAATTGCCTCTGTGGCTCGCATTGTGTTTCTTTTGGACCAGCTTTCTCTAGACGCCGATTCCAAGAAAGAAACAGGGAAGAACATCTTCCTTTCAAACCAGAGCTCATCAGTTTCATTTTTTTATTGTTTTATTTTTTAATTTCTTAAATGTTTTCTTTATTTGAGATAGAGAGAACATGAGCAGGAGGAGAGGAGCAGAGACAGAAGGAGAGCAAGTGTGAGAAGCAAGCTTCCCACAGAGCAGGGAGCCTAATGCCCAGGCTGGATCCCAGGACCCTGGGATCATGACCTGAGCCAAAGGGAGATGCTCAACCCACTGGGCCACCCAGGCACCTCAGCCCAACGGTTTTTAAACAGACATCACCGTGGCCCCTATTTGGAAGGAGGAGACCACTGAAAGGGGAATCTTCCTTCTTTGCATGAAAAAAAATCAGCATATTAAAACATGAAATGGTAGACGGCTGGGTAATATCAAGGGCTGTGAAGAAGGAGCACACTTTAATCTTGTGGCGTAGAGCACTGTAACGCTCCTCACTGCGGCATTGCCAAGCGGGAGGGAGCAGTAGATCCTGCAGAGACTTCTAGTAGGCTGGGTTAATGAGGATAGTGACTATAAATTACTCTGTTCTCCTGAAGAACCTTTCTTCCATAGATTTTGCAGACCTTTGCCAATGCTAATTAAATCTTTCACAATGGCCTCCAAGGTCCAAATCTCACCTCCTTTGACTGGTGCGAAAGCAGACATGCTGTGTCGTGCCTAAGGCCATGAAGCCAAGCCATGAAGAGAAGAGAAGATAGGACAGGCCAGCAGCACCGGCTCTCCCCTGGGTGGCTAACCCAGATTGCTTCTCCGAGGCTGCCAGGCACTTGTTTGCAGAATTATTCCTGCTTCCCAGACTACCAGCCCATGTTGCCTGTTCCTTAGACCTTTGTTCAGGAGGAGTGAGTTTCTTTGGTGAGTGAGGGGAAAAAAAACTGGTTTTACCAAGTACTCCTTGCATGGAGAGTAGATGACTTGAAAACAGACTTCAGGCAGGTGAACTTGGACACTCTCTTTGTAAGTATGATCTGGAGCTTTGCTGTTCAAAATATGGTCGATTGACAGCGGCACTGACATCGTCTGGGATCTTGTTATGAAGGCAGAATCACAGGTCCTGCTCCAGACCGACTGAATCAGAACAGGCATCTGCACAAACTCCCCCAGGATTCCGGCGCAGATTAAAGTGTGAGAAGTGTCAAATGTGGGACGTGGCTTAGATCCTGGCTTCCTCACTGTGAGCGACTGAAGGGAGTCTATGGACACTCTCCTCCAGACATCTGGCCCTTCTCTCTCACTCTCTCTCTTTCACACACATGCGCACACACACATGCACACACACACACATACACACACACACGCACACACACACACATGCGCACACACACACGCACACACACACACACACACACACACACACATGCACACGCACACACATGCGCGCACACACACACGCACACACACACGCACACACACGCACACACGTAGAACGTGGGCAGACCTGCTTCTTATTTCTAAGGCTCTCAGTCTTCCCTTCCGGGACACCAGTGTGCGCCTGCATAGCCCACTCGCGATGCCTACTTATCTGCAGTGTCAGAGGACCACAGCCTCCCCATCCCTGCTACTCCACCATCGGACTAGCAGCCCAGTGCAAACTCAGGTGAATGCACAGCCCAGGCAGGTAAGGCGAGGGAACAGAGAGAGCCACATGAATTTCAGAAAGGGAGCTAAATTTGTGTTCTTCCAAAACACACACACTCAGGCTGCTTGTCCTACAGTGTTAGGTGAAAGCTTGCTTTCACAAAGTAATACACCCATTCTCACTTCTCATAAAACATAGTCTTACCATTTGTTTTCCACTTTTGATAGAAGGTGCAAGAAATACTTTAGACTTCCCTGAGCACTCCTCCAGAAGCCGACTCACAGCAGAGACATAGCCGTCACTTGGCTTCGCCAGGAAGCAGGAAGAGCAGTGCACACAGAGGGGGCGCACTGGCCGGACGGGGGCGAGGGTCTCGGTCCAGCCCTTGTCTCCACGCAGGAATTCCACTTCTCAACGAGAAGCCGGAAATCTGGATTTTTATGTGAAATCCCCCATTTTTTTAATGTTGGCAATTAAATTTGATTTCTTTAAACATTGTGTGGGCCAAACAAAACATATCTCCAAGCCAAAATCTACACCCTCTGGACTGTGGTTTCCATGTGTCCTAGAGCAAAGTCTCAAGAAGAGAGCATGTTCCTGCTTCATTCAGGGCAGACATCCACCATGATCCTGGCAGAATCACTAAGCCCGCCCTTTGGGCAGGGACTGAGTAACAGTGGGCATTTCCAAAGAAGCAGAATGAGTTGGGCAGCAATCCTAATAGATATGTCATGAATAAAAATAGGAGATTCTGGGGGACAATAAACCACACGCTTTATTAAAAGTCAGGTTTATTGGTGTATAAACTCACTTTCTACCTCACGATCCCATGAATTTTGACTTATGCACATGGTCACACGATCATGATCATGATCAACACAGAACAATTCCATCACCCCTAAATTTCCCACACGTCCCTTTAAAGATAGCCCCCCTCCCCGCGCTCCAGGCAACCACTGATCTGTTCTCTGTCCCTCTAGGTATGCTTTTTTTTTTTTTTTTTCAGAATGTCATATAAATGGCATCATCCAGTTTGTAGCCTTTTGAGTCTGGCTTCTTTCACGGAACAGTGCATCTGAGATTTAATCACATGATCACACAGATCAGCAGCTCACTTCTTTTTACTGCAAACTAACTCTCACTTGCATTGCTGAAACACAATGTGTTTACCTGTTTGCTAATTTAAAGGACATTTGGTGATGGTGACTCAAACCCCCACAAACATTCGCAAAGAGGCTTTAGCGAGAAAACGGTTTTAATTTCTCTGGGGTAAACCACCTAGGAGTGGGATTTTTTTAGGTCTTAGGGTAAGCGTACACTTAATGGAGTAAGGAATCACAAAACTTGTGTTCCAAAGCAGCCGAACCTTTGGGCATCCCCAGGAGCAGTGCTAGACAGTTGTCTTTGCTCTCTCTCCTCTCCTCCTCTTGCCACGTTTTGTTTCTGTTCTAGCCCTTCTCAGAGGTGTGGTGGACCACATCTAGAGTTCATCCTCTAAATCTGTATCTTGGCCCGAACAACCGAATATGATTTCTGATATGATGTCTTATCCTTGTGCAGACTGGCCCATCCATCTTCAGCACCTTCTCGTGTGGAATGGGGTAAGTGATTTTTAATTCCACCAGACTCAAATCGTCCTGACATGACTTACGGCCTTGAGAGATCGTGGACCAGTGCCAAGAAAGAAGGCCACTTTGAATTGCTCTTTCACCGTTAAAAATCATACAGCAGCCCAATGTAAACATCAACGAAGTGGTCAGATTCGGGTTACATATTAACGGCGTTTGATCAGGCTGGAGCAGAGGCACCTTGTCCTCTCAGGGTCTGCACCCCTCCGAAACTGCACCACACTGAACGGCATTCGCAAGAGATCCTCTGAAAAGATGCAGAGAAGGCGAGCAGTGCCCATTTCCCAGCAATAAATTAAAAATTTGCTAAAGCATTCCAGACATTTTCGTTCGGCATTCCTCTGGCCAACACATCTGCCATCCTCTAACCCTTAAAAAGTGGTGTTTTCACATCTTGTTCACACAAACATCTTGGCAAACACCTTCCTCTCTGCCGCCACGTTGGGCAAATTCAGCCTTTTCCGCGGTCTGGACCGCATAAGTAAAATGCTGCTTAAGGCATGTAGGATCAAGCTAGCTGGAGAGAACGTAAATTTTCAGACAAGTTTGTTTAGCTCCGTAGCAAAAACCAACCGATGGAAGCACATTCCTGAATTAGTTTTACCTGGAGGAAAATGATGCCAGCTATTTAGTATTTCTAACTTTGCCTGCTTTCCATACAGGGTTAATTCCTAAAAGCAGAAACGTCAGAGATGTCCTGAGGCCAGTGGAGAAATCCGGCATAGCGCCCCATTTCTGTCCCAGCGGGAGAAGGTGCACCCTCTCACCCTCGTTGGAGAGGCATAGGGACGGGAGCTGAAGTCGCCATCAGCAACTCTTTCTCCTGCAGCTTTTCTGGTGTGTTTACAGCACCGATTCTCAGCCAGGGGTGATTTTGCTCTACAGGGGACATTTGACAATATCGGAAAACATGTGTGGTTGTCACAACTGTGGGGGAGGGAGGTGTTACTGGCATGTGAGTGAGGAGAAGGCAGGGCTGCTGCCCAACCCCGCAGCACACGGCTCGGCCCCGACAGTGAAGAATCATCTGGGCCATATGTCAGCAATGCTGAGGTTGAGGAACCCCGAATCAGGTTTTGCGTTGAAGTGAACTCATTCCTCCTCCTTCTCAGCGTGTATGAGCTTGAGTCTCAGCGATTGTGTGGTAAAAATGCATCCCGATATAGAAAACGTGTCCTGCTTTCAATTCAAACCAACTTTCAGTATACAACCTGCAACATATATGAAAACAAACTTTCTTCCAAGTATAAATGACTCTTTTTCCGCAAATGTCCTCAGTAAATAATAGTCAATTACAGAAAACCTTCGTTTGAACATTTCTGTACATCTAGAAATAATTACTAGTACCTCAATTTAGCTGTCAAACAAATCCCCCTTCATTCCAAATATTTTTGGATAAACAAATAAACGAATAGGCAAAGCTGTACAGCTCTGATTGGGGCCCTCACCCCAACTAGGGCTTTAAGATGCCATGCTTACCACAATCTGGGATATGAGGACATTTGGGGTGCAACTGCTATATTATGACAATATCCTTTAGTGTTTCAGTAACTAAACCCTCTTAATGACATCCTAGGGAGACCAGCTTAATGTTGAATTCTAGCCTCAATGTCTTGGATCTGTGCCAAGGAAAATAACCCGCTCCCCAGAATCATTGAGAATTGATGGGGGTCGTCAGGCTAGTGAGCCAACTGTGTTTGAATTATAGGTGTGGGATAACACATATGTGGTTCTTTCTGATGAAAGGCCATGTTTGGCGAGGATGTCTAAAATAATCGAGCCGGCAAAGCAGGGAGTGACCATGAAGATTCAACACGAAGGCTTTTAAGGCATCCATGTCTAGGTTTGTGTATTTTTGAAGATGCAAGGAACTTGAAAATAAACTGGGAATTCAACAAAAGAGGGGACCCAGGATGGTATGCTCAAGATTTGAGAGGATGAATAGAAAATAAGTCTGTCGGAAAAGCATTTCAAATCCAGGACAAAGGAAACAGTTATAGGGAGGAGCCCCAAAGCCAAAGTTTAGTGGAAGGGGGTAGGTGAGGTCAGGGAGCCACCATGACCAGGGCCTAGGGGACCTGTGGTTGGCATGCTTGTTCCTCAGCTCTATGCTGTGGCCCAACCACAAAGCTGGTCATCAGGATTTGGTTGGTTTGAAGACTCAAGGCCATTAGAGTAGCCCACTGCAGCCCACTGTAGAATTGAGGCTGAATACCATGCTAATATTTTTTTGAGTCTGATTATTGTTAACTTGTGCCAAGCTAACCTGTATTGCTAACCTGACTTGATTAGGGGACAAGAAGATTTACCGCAGGAAGTGGCTGCCCTTGAAATGGATGGTAATAGACACTCTTGTCAGCGGATTTTTACCTGTACCCCAAAGCCACAAATTCAGTAGAGACCGCCAGTGTAGGAAAAAACAGATGGGCCGAGCCGGTGGGCATCTGAGGTCCTCACCCTCACTCCCCCCAGGAAAACCGCCACTCCATCTGTTTTAAACAGTGAAGAAATAGATTCTGTACTGAAAAAAGTTTGGGAGATAATATGTCAAGAGTCAGGGGACATTGGCCTTAGTGCGAAAGATAGACCTATTTCTAAGAATGTCACTGGTATGAATTGTCACTTCAACTAAAAGACACAGTTCCAATAGGGAAGTTAATTTAGACAATTGGAGTGACCATACATACCAAGGGTTTGGGGGGTCTTTTGTTGTTATTGGGGGTTTTTTGTTTTGTTTTGGGTTTGTTTGTTTGTTTGTTTGTTTTTGGTCCACTAAATGGAAGAGAAAGAAAACTTTCTTTAAGGTTCTACAGTATTAATCTCGTGACCTTACATTATAGGCCCTCTCCTCTTCCTACACTAAAACCAGAGTGGGTTACCATGGGACTGCCCCAGCTAAAGTCACTAAAATGATGGGAAACTTGGCTTGTGTGACATTGCTCATGGCTAATGCCCAGGAGGAGATTTGGTGACACCATCAACCAGCCTCCAAAAGGCCACAGATGCTGCTCTGAGTGTGCACCCAGGCACTCACGCCCCTCCTCTCCACCACCATCGGCTACCCCCATTCCCCCCAACCCCAAAGCCGTTCAGATTGTGCTTGGGTGATAGTTAACACATCTAACCACTTCACCGAAAGACCAACAAGAAGAAACCACGCGTGAGAGAGAAAGTTAGCTTATTTCAAGTACTGGCCACCTCACACCTTGTGTTTGTTCACTGGGTTTGCCAGAAAGTTCCCTTCTGACAGCCTAATTTACAACTTTCCTTGAGCTGTCAAATCATCACCCAGCAGACTTCTCCTCTTACTCCCGCTCTGCGACATGGCCCTGGCCTCCTCGTGGAGCGTTAAACAAAAGCGCGCAGACCAAGCACAAGAAGGACCCACATCAGGCACAAATAATCTACGTGTCACTCACGGCCACACTCGGCAACGGGCACCAATAATGTGGGTTGCCAAGTAATGACAGCAGGGAAGTTGGAAGAAGAAATTTATGAGTTTCAATCTAAATGCTTGGCATGCTGTCTCGCTAGAAGACTGAGCTCCTCACAGTTGAGGACACAGAGCTGTAAAAAGGGTGTAGATTAAGGGCTCTGAGGTGCCTATTAAGGGTCTCACCGTTGTCAAAAAAAAAAAAATGTTTTCTTTAGTAGGCACTCCCAGTCCCTTGCCCTCGGGCAGTTGCAGGATCTCTCCCTGAGGGATATGCAAAGAGAGGAGGAATCATAAAAACCAATGAGAAGGCAGCATCAGGACCAAACCCATCATCTCATCACCAACAGTCCCTCCTTGGCCACCACCTCCAGGTGCTGGAATGGGGGTTGTTCTTTATTTACCTCCTTCTGGCTTTCTGGATTTTCTAAATTTGCTGCTATAAACACATATGCCCCTTATAACCATAAAAATACAAATGTGAATAGAAAAAGGTTGTGGAACCAGGATCCGAATGCAAGTCTGTCTGATGACAAAGCCAGCATCATTCCTACTACTCCTCACTACTGCCTCTCGCCCACATCCACCTTCGACACCCTTATGCATTTTATTTGTAAGAAACAAGTGAAAAGAGTTGAATGCGTGCCAGGTACCTTTCTAAGCATCTTCAGAAAGTTGAGTTAACCTGCTCAAGCTTCCCATCACACTGTGATGTGGGTACAATTCATATTCTCATTCCACAGAAGAGAAAGCGAAGGTAGAGAAAGCTTGGAGAATTTGCCCAATGTGGCACTTCTATGAACAGTAAAACTGGGATTTTCCTCCGTGCAGCCCAGCTCTGGAGGCCGTGCCCCTCACTGTGCGCTAAGCTGCCTGGACTATCTCCTACTTCAGGCAGATCTGCTCTGAACTGCAGATTCTTTTTTTTTTTTAAAGATTTTATTTATTTGACAGAGAAACATAGCCAGAGAGGGAACACAAGCAGGGGGAGTGAGGAGAGGGAGAAGCAGGCTTCCCGCCGAGCAGGGAGCCTGATGTGGGACTCGATCCAGGGTCTCTGGGATCATGACCTGAGCCGAAGGCAGTCGCTTAACCAACTGAGCCATTCAGGTGCCCTGCAGATTCTTTTCCAAACTGGCCAGGCCCGCAGTGTCTGAGGAGGCGGTCAGGCCAAAGCAGCATCTTTATTAAGAGAATGGCAGAGCTGTATTGCTAGCCTCATCCCCTCTTGCCTTGAGGCCTCAGATGAGATCAACTCCATGCCGTGTCCATGATGGTGAGCGAGAAAAGATGTGAAAAGATCGCACTCCCTTAAAAATAACCACAGAATTATTTTTCTCATTTCATCCAGCAGAGATTTAAACGACGATCCCTGAAAATACTTTTGCCTCCTTGATTTACCCCCGGTTGTCTCTGTTTCTTAGATTTTAGCTTCTGGGCCAACCAGTCCCCCATCCCACACACAACACCGTTGACATTTCTCTCTGTAAAGGGAGTCGTCCACACCGGACCGGACTGGTGTCCTCCCTGGACCCGAGGCCTTCATCGGTAAATCCAGAGGTTTGACTTGAGGACAGTTAGGATGCCAGCAGGCATCTGCAGTCTGCAAACTATACCATGGCCATTGCTTCATTTTCTCCTCCATGACCCTGCACAGTGGCTGTAATAGGCACACGGGCCTCAGTTTCCCAGTGAGGGCGCTGATGGTTCTCTGTAGCACAGAGGAAAACCTACATCTGTTGGTTACAGCCCATGGCTCCTTCCCCTTCGCCCCCAACATGTCTAAGGGCACTTTGAATCTCACGGTCTGCGCTCGTGCTCCTGCCTCCTGGGGCCCTGTCCCCATCAGAGCGTGCTCTCTGTGTGTTGGAGCTAGCTGCTGCCACATCCCGGCCCCTAGAGACATCGGGGAGGCTCACTCGGTACCTGCTGAAAGCAGAGATGAAGGGCTCCCTTTCATCTTCTCCCCTGTGGGTCTGGAACATCAGAGTCAGCCCCTGAGAGCACGAAACTCAGTCCAGGTTGTCTGCGGGCTGCATCTGGCTGGCCTTTCCCCAGCCTGTCCCTTCCTTCCACAGCTGGTCTCGGCATGTGGGGAGCGGGTAATGGGGGGTCTGAAGGGTTTTCTGGATCCTGCATCAGCTCGCTCTCTGGCTTTCATTTGTCTCTTTATATCTGTCTCACATGCTTTTTACATGCGCCCTGTGCCATGGGCCTTTACCCTTCCTTCCAGAAGGCCCTTGCCTGCAAAACAAAGTCACTGGCTGAAGAGGGAAAAAATGGACATGATTCAAAATGCCTGAAAACCAGGTAAGCACGAGGGCTGAAAACTCACACAGAGATTGCGGCCAAACCTTCCTGAAACAGTCCTGGCTTACACCTGCTCTCCCCTTGTAATTTTTTACTGGCTCTTTCATTCTCAAATGTTTCCTAGTTTGGGCAATAAATTATGTGTATTCCCTACCCATGATGTGAGATCAAAGGCTATCAAATCATAGAATCTCCAAGCTGAAAGGCACACTGTAGCCCTATAGGCCGAGGAGCCCTCCAGGGCTTGGAATCCCCTTCTAAACCCTGAGACAGGATTTAAGCTCGATGAAGCAGCCCATTCAGACCACAGCCTCCTAAAGCTTCTGAGGTAGCTCCCTGTGGGTCCTCTTTGTCTCACTGCAAGACCTCAGAGCTGTGAACGGAGAGGACGTTGCTGGAATCACTTGGTCACAGGTGAGTCAGAGACACTTCGCAGAAGGAAGGAGGGAAGTGGAATGCTTGAGTTCCCGGTGTGTGCCCAAGGCTGTGCTAAGATGTCTTCCCTCTGTTGTACCCACATAAGCAACGAGGTCAAAAAACAGGAATCACTTCCCCTCTTAAAAGTAAGAAAGCTGGGGCGCCTGGGTGGCTCAGCTGGTTGAGCAACTGCCTTCGGCTCGGAGACCCGGGATCGAGTGCCACATCCGGCTCCCTGCTCGGCAGGAAGCCTGCTTCTCCCTCTCTCACTCCCCCTGCTTGTGTTCCCTCTCTAGCTGTGTTTCTCTCTGTCAAATAAATAAATAAAGTCTTTAAAAAAAAAAGGGTAAGAAAGCTGACGCCCAGGAAGGTCGGGTGAATGGCTCAGGATCCCGAGAACTCGCTTCAGCAGGACTGGGATTTGAACTCCTCACTTTCTGAATGCAAGGCCCGGAGGGCTGCCTCTATTGGGGCCTGTGGCCTCCCGCTCGCATGCCCTCCTCATGGCCTTTCTCCCCCCATGTTCAAGGTGCCCTCTCCCGCCATGTGCCAATTCCAGAAGAACACAGACTTCAGTCAGTGAGGGGCTAGAGACACGGCCAGTCTTCCTCCAACTAACAAATAAAGATCTGCTTTCGTCTCCATCCAGATGTGACGTGAGATGGGCCTGAGTGGTGAACACCATCATTCAATAGTCCGAGGGTTCTGCTGCCTCGTGAGCAGAAGGCAGGGGCTGAGAGAAAGGGAGGAACGTGGAGCTGTTCCTGTGTCCTTGGGTTGGCCCCACCGCTTCAGAGCAGTGAGTGTCTTCCGTAAGGGACCTGAGGGACTCATGCTCAAGTCCCACAAGGCCCAGGGAGGGTGGCGGGGACTCGGTCTCACCCTGTGTCCTGGGAGCTGCTTCCAGGTAGGGCAGGTATGAAGGGGCCGAGCAGAGGGGGGCTGCCCCAGAGCAGGGGGCAGGGGAAGCCAGAGCCTCCAGAGGCCAGCCTGCAGTGGTCCCAGCTGCAGCCACAGGCCAGAGGTGAACACGACGGACATCACCCCATTCACTAATGTCTGAGGAAACAGGAGAGTCAGGACGGAACAAAAAGGCAACTTTAAATGCAAATGTGGGTATTTGGGGGGATGCTATGGCTTAAGACAAGGCTAGGTAAGAAGAGTGAGTCAGGTTTTTTCAAAAGCTACAAGCTGGCACTGTCGAAGAAGTGATATTTTTGAACCACTGAGGGAACCCGAGTGACAATAAAAATGCGTGTGGGCCGTAGAGAAAGAAGAGGGTCTAATCACACCTCAGTGGGCATTTGCCCTCTCATGCACCCAAATAATGCTGCATGGGGCTACTGTCTTACAAACCTCACGGCCCTGAGCACACATGGCCCGGCTCCCGGTGAGGCTGTCACTCAGAAGGCTCCAGGCGTGTGAGGGAGCCTGGCCAACAGTTGACCCCTGATCTAAAGACAGGATCAGTGAGGGGGAAAGAGAAGACGAGCATGCAAATCACTGTAAAATGGGGTAAGCCCCAAAGGAGAGGTACAAAGTCCCTGTAGGCAATGCTCAAAGAATGGATAAGTTATGCCTGCTGGGGGAGGTCAAGAGAGACTTCACGGAGACTAGAGACAGCATTTGGGATAAGCCCGGGAGAGTCTGGGAGAATTTCAGTGACTGAAAGGCAGGGATGGAGGCAGGGGGGCACAGAAGACATGCCAGAAAAGGAGAAACAGTCAAGCACCGGCATGGAGAGCAGGAAGTGAGATGAGGGTAGAAAGTCCCTTCTCTGTAGCTGAGAAGTAGAAGGGAAGTCAGGCAGAGGATTAGGCTCAGCCTCCAACACAGACTAAGGACATTCCACTTCCGGTAGTGGGAATGAGAGAGGACGGGAGCTGGGCAGTTTCAAACACAATTCCATCTGCCCTGGAGGAAATCAAACCTGGAAAAGCGCTGCAAGGAGAGGTTCTTGTCGCCCCAGCCCTGGGTTACTGTGATTGCCTAGGAGCAGTGTAATAAGAGTGTGGATTTGAGGGATCAAACCCATGGCTTTACAGAGAGGCTCTCTAGGACCTGGGAAGTGATTAAAGGGGAGACAGGAATGGGGAAGATCCAAGGACCCCTGGATAACTAGACCCCTCCTGTTCCTCTGATATATAGTAGTGATACATTAATTATATTGCATTAAACATTGCATATTATAATACAACTATATTCTATATTATTCAATTATATTATAATTGATGTTATATATATTTATTATAGTGTTATATTATATATGGCTATGTAATATACTATGGTATGGTATATATTTATATGATATTAGTATATTATATTATATAATATATATATTACATAGAATGAGCATTACCATTTGGCCTATTTCATCTTGAATTTTGCTCTGCATAGATTTACATGTATAAATCAGCAGATAGCAGGTCCCTTTCCAAAATAAGGTTCACCCTCTTTGTCCTCTGTTCTTTTCACTTCCCTTGGTCTTTTCTCCTGGCCACCTTCCTGCAGTATAGCTAGAGACTAGTGTGGGCCCCTAACGCATTTCTATTCATATTCCATCTCTTGTAAATGTTTGACTTGGGAAACGACATCAGCGTGTGTGTGTGTGTGTGTGTGTGTGTGTGTGTGTGTGTATGAGTTAAGCATCTGACTCTTGACTTCGGCTCCGGTCATGATCTCAGGGTTGTGAGTTGGAGCCCTGCATGGGGCTCTGAGCTGAGCATGGAGCCTGCCCGAGACTCTCTCTCCCTCTGCTCTCTGTCCCTCCCCCTGTTTGCATGCTTTCTCTCTAAATAAATAAATACATAAATACAAATAAAATACATATAAATGATATATAACTTATATGAGTTACCTATTTACATATTTTTAATACATATATTTTAAACAAACTTTGCAGGTGTGATTAAAGGGACAGACCGTGAGAAGGGAAGATTATCCTAGATCATTCGGGTGAGCCCAACTCAGACACATGACTTTTTAGAAGTGGAGAGCCAATTTTTTTTTTTTTCCAGCTGGGATCAGAGAGAGAAAGAGACTGAGGACAGAGGTCATAAGGATGTGATGTTACTGGCTTTGGAGATGGAGAAGAAAGATGCAAGCCAAAGAACGTAGGCAGCTTCTGAACTGGAAAAGGCCAGGGAACAATTTCACCCCAAGAGCCTCAAGAAGGAACACAGAAGGCACACAAAGACTATGTGGCCTGCCTCACCTACCTCATCTGCTTCCTAGCTGTATGGCTAACGACCTGAGAAAGTCATTCCAACTCTCGGAGTCTCCTTGGCCTCCACTACAGTGGGGGCAAAGCCTTGTCATGGAGGCAGGAGGCTCCCTTAGGTTTCAGATCTCTGACCCCCGGCTCCCCACGCTTAGGCCAGTCAGTAGGAAGTGGCAGGGCTTCTGCGAAAGGAGCGAATTTGACATTACTTCATCAGACCATGTCCCTTTTCTGCTCAGAACCTTCCAGAGGCTCCCCTTCTTACTCACAGAAAGCCTAAAGACTTCCCCTGTTCTCAGGGCCTCCTGACACCATCTGACCCCATTTCCTCTCTGACTAAATGTCCTTCTACTCTTCCCCTTGCTGACTCTGCTCCTATCACTCGGGTAGACTTGCTGTAGCCAGGCATACCAGGCAGCTTCCAGCCTCAGGGCATTTGCGCGTGCTGCTTGCTCTGTCTGGAAACCTCTCGCTTCATATCCATGTGGCTTTCTCCCACAATTCAAATATTGCTTCCTTTTTGAGCCTTCCCTCAGAACCCAACTTATAATTGCAGTACCCCCAACAAAACGCTCCTCATGCCTCCTCGATGCTTCTCTGTAGTAACTCGGCCTTGTAACGTAACACGTATTTCATTCGTTTGGTTTCCTTGGTTTCCTCCATTGGAATGTAGCTCTAGGAAGGCTTTTCAGGTGGACATCTGACAGGTAACTGAGAAGTATGTTTGAATGAATAAATCAGCAGGTACACAACTCTATAATGTATCAGCAATGTCTCCATTAAAGACCCATCCTTCTATTTACAAATGGAAAAGGAAGCCAAGAGAAGGGGTAACACGCCCTGTCAATGCACAAAGAAAGAGCATCTAGGAGCAAGTCAGAGGAGAAACATGGTCAAGGGTCTCAAGACCCATCCCCTGTGCCCTGGACAGTGACAACCGGCCTTCCAATTTCCTGGCCTTCCTAGTTGTGGTCAGCCTCTAAAAACCATAAGAACAGTCTGTCTCGGGGTTTCAGTACTTCCGCTTCCAGGCCCAGGAAAGAGCAGGAAGTGTGGGGGCGTGCGAAGAGAGAGAGAACAGAAGACCTAAACTCACTGCATGTGAAGGGCTGAGAGACTTCCTCTGTAGCCCATCATAGCACATAGGTCTCCATGTGCCTTCACGGCAAGCAGAAGACCAATGCCAAAATGCAAGCATTGATACTCATTCATCCAACATAGATGGACTTGGGGACAACGGGCTGCCCAGCAGAAGACGGACACGGTCTGTGCCCGAGTGAGCAACCCTTCACAGTGGTGCAGTGTTAGAGAGACAAACTCAGTTCATGTTCCACCTGGATAGTCCATACTGACTGCGCCGCATTTCCAAGAGGCTTCCGAGACATGTGGTGGACTCTGTGAGAAATTGTGTGCTGGATTTAAGGCAAGCTTTTCCTAAAATAACCAAATCCTCAGAACCTCACAAGTAGGACACCCACCTCATGAAACTGTTGACAATAACATGAAAATCAAGCGTCTAAGTTCCTACCCGTTGCCTGGAATGTGACAAGCATCGATGTCAATGAACTGCCCCACTGGTCAGACTGGTGAGGATATGATGATGGAGGCCCGGCCAGCTCAGGATGGATTCAGGTCCATCCCTGTATCCCTAATGCTCTGCTCAGTCTGGAATTTCAGACTAGGCAGGGGCTTGAGGAGTTGACTATGGGCGCAATCAGTTTCTCTGAGCAGAGCCCTGTTTAACTTGAGCCAAAGCTCTGGAAAGGGGAAGAAGGTGCTTCTGTATCCCATCTCTAGGGTGTCTGACCACAGAACCGAAACAGCACGACTCGGCACAGCCCACGTCATCCCATTACGCGCGGCCGAGTTCCCTCCGTCTCTGCAGCCTGGCCGGCGGCAGGCCCCTGCTTCCGTGTACCTGACAAATGGATTTATTAGAGCAAAGGTGGGCAACTGGAACATTTTTCCAGCCTTTTCTCTATGAGGGTTCCTACGTTGGACAGAGAAAAATGCTCAATGTCCTTTCCCTAATTAAGGATCTTCGTGTGAGCCTCAGCTGAACCTCACGTGCCTTCCTCCTCAGCAAGTTTAGCAAGCCCCTCCTGGGAGTGAAATAAAGACCAAAGGCCTTTCTAGAAGAGAAATCCCCTAGGATCCCCTCAAAACTTAGGAGGTTCAACTCCAAATCTACCTGATAAAGAGATATGGGTCTTACACCTACAGGCTGAACCATATTTTTTTTGGAACCCTGTGCTCTAATACTTCTCCCGGTGGTAATAATGTAAAAGAGGTTTCTTCCAGAAATAAAAGCAAAGAGCCTTGCTCAGGGTCAAAGATATTTGCCAAAGAGGTCTATTAGCACAAGATATGAATAAGATAGGCAGCCTTGTGTGCAATAATCATTTCAGAAGTGCTTACTGCTATAAGCGGGTTTTCTTCGGCAATCATGGTGGAAATGGGGAATGTCTCTCAAAGAAACAGAAAATGCAATGATTCAAATAATTTCAAGCAGCCATCACAATCACTGGGGTTAGGCCTGTGTGCTTCCTTTTTCTTACTTTAGACACTTAGCTTCCAATTAACCACAGTGATCAATGAGCAATTTGGTGAGTAATGAGTAGTGGGATCCTTTGATTTTTCTTTTGTTTTGATTTTTTTAGGACATGTATTGGAAAAGACTCCTGGATGCTTCAGGAACAGCTCAAAGCAACAGTGTAAAACCTTCCTACAAGGCAGGCAGCATGCTTCAGGCACCCATCCTCTTCCTGAGGACATCCTGTGTGTTATTCAGGTTGTGGGAATGTGGTGGTGAATGAGGAAGGGATTCCTCGCCCCAAGGAGCTGGTGGACTGGGAGACATGTGTAAGAGGGCATTACGTAAGCAACAAAATACGAGAAGTGTGATAAGCAAAGCATATGAAAAGTGTGAGGCCGAGAGAGTGCGCCTACCTCCTGGAGAGTGACATTCGGCCCTCATCTTATAGGATGACTAGGAACCTATCAGAGAAATGACAGAACAGCAGACCAGATCCGCAGGCTCGGCTTCATCTGGGACTTTGCTTTATTAAGAAAAGCCGAGTGAGGGGCACCTGGGTGGCTCAGCCAGTGAAGCCTCTGCCTTTGGCTCAGGTCATGACTCGGGTCCTGGGATTGAGCCCTGCATCAGGCTCCCTGCTCAGCGGGGAGTCTGCTTCTCCCTCTCTCTCCTGCCCACCCCCCCTCCCCCGTCTCTCTCAAATAAATAAATAAAACCTTTTTAAAAAGAAAAGAAGGAAGGGAGGGAGGGAAGGAAGAAGGGAAGGAAGGAAGGAAAGGTGGGAAGGAGGGAGGGAAGGGGGGGAGGGAGGAAGAAAGTGGAATCTAGCAGTATAGTATTTGAAAGTGGCAAGCTGCTTAAATCCCATAGGATGACTCAGAGTTCCCTTCAAAATGATCCATGATACGGCTCATTCCGAGGTCTTTACACACTACTTCTAGAGCAAGAGATAATTTTTCTCAGTTGTCTCTTGGGTGAGCCTTCCAGTCAGTGACATCCGAGGCCATCAGTGCTACAACTGGATGAGAAGAAAGGGGGCTGTGAACACGGCAAGAGCCCTGCAGTACACAAGATGACTTCACCCCCCACCCTCCACCTTAGGTTTGAAATCGAGAAACTCAGAGATGGCCACAGCCCCAGGCCACTGTGTGTGGAAATGGGAAATGTCGCTCACCAGGTCCTCCCTCAGTGTGTGACCAGAATCATCAGCCTATAGATTTGGGAACTAAGTGGCCTGACCATTTTGCACATAAGCTGTACGCATTGGTCCAAAGGAGACCAGTGAGCAAGAATTCAATTCAGAGTTCGCTGAACCCTCTGGTTCGGGAAGGAAATTGCTAGTAATCAATTGCAGCAGACACACAGACTCAAGGCCAGGAAGAGAAAAGTCACTTTAATGGGCAAAGCAGATGTTGCTAAATTCATTGCAAAAGTGAGGTGGGCATGTAGCCAGGCCTTGCATGAGAGGTGCTGATCTGTTCTTCTGGATGAAAAAAACAGAGACACTTCAAAAGGGGGGTTCTATGAGGGAAGCCAGAGGTCTGTGTCCCCGTTAGACTGAATAAAAGAAAATGCACCAGGGTGTTCAGGTCTCCTGTACCATTACAGGACTTCAAGCTGTTAACATCTCATAAGGACTTTAAGCAAATCCAGAATACCAACTAAAAGCTGTCTGGGGAGTCCTTATTCTGTTCCAAGGAGACCACGTGGTTTGCGGGGAGGACTGGCATTTCAGCACCAGACCTGTTTCTCCCATCAGTGAGTTGGCACTGGGCCATGTTCTTAAGCTCCCATGGTCTCAGTTTTATCAGCTGTGAAATGGGCCTGATCTCAGTGACCCTGTGAGAGCAGGTATGAGGATTAAGAGGAATATCCATAAAGTACAGCGGAGAAGCTCTCTCAAGCCATGGCTGTTTTCAGAGCCCTGACAAGACCAGAGCCAGGAGGATGTGGGAGAGTGGGCTCCCGGTGGACTGGCAAGGCGGAGGGAGACCAAGTTTTAGGTCTGCAATCAGCTCCGTTAGCCACTGCCTGTTGATAATGGATGCATCATGCCCTGTGTTTCATTGTATGTTTAGGTGGATAAAAATCTCTCCAGCATAAGAGAGTTCAGAGAATTTAGAGTACAGCACAAGGTCCCGGGAAGGTCACCAAGTGTACTAAGAATGTTTATATAAAGTAGCTTCTAATGCCAGCCCCCTACAGGAAGAGTCGATTCCAATTTCCCAAATCAGAGAGGTTCCTTCCTTATCGAGGGCGAACCAGAGCCCCTCCTCGGAGAATCATCACAGCCTCCCTTGGACCCCACCGTTTCCACTTATGCGGACATTCCCCCAGTTTTTACCGCCTGCCCCAAACCTCTCCTGGAACAAGAGAGATGTGATGTGAAACGTATTCACGAACCTGTAAATGGATCTTCCTCCGTTCTTTGGCCCATCCTCGCAGATTGTCTGATGTTGGTCTTTACCTGAATCATGTGGGTCTCTCCTAAATGTTTTGTGACTTCCTGCAGTTCAGATACTAATCTTGAACTAGCTAAAGATCTCCAAACTAGGAGGCAGACAGACCAGAGGACTCCCCCACTTACCTCACTGTGTGACCTTGAGAGGTGCCTTACCCTTTGTAAGCCTAGGTTTCCTTGTGTGTGAGTTGCAGATTATAAGCGTGCCTTCCTCCTCGGGCTTGTGTGATCTTTATAAAATCTATAACTCGAGACACTATGAAGTCCTTGGGGCTACCGTGTCGACTGTTCTAAAGCCTCTTCAGTCAGACTATCGAACTGCACTCACGTCCCCTGAGATTTCAAGCCATTTCCATAAAGCGGCCACTCTTCAGGAAGCGATGTCCCTCTCAAAGCATGTTTGCAAGTTGCCATCAGCTTTAGAATGTTCCTGATAAGTAAGCAAAGCTGCCGAGGGCCTTTGGCAGGGACTTCTGGGGGCCGGTGGGAGGGGGATGTTTACCAGAGCACAAAGGCCCGGTCCCAAGCAGAGAACATTTTGGCCCAGAGAGATCCCGGAGAAGGCATTTTTGCCAAGCGCAGTCTCCATTCTCGGGTCCTGAAGTCAGCGTTAGAAACTAAACAAACCTTCCCGGGTTCACATGTGTTTACTTTTGGCAAAATGCAACTTCCTGTTTGAAAGGAAAGGGGCAGTAAAGCTTTCTATAGCCTTCTGGGACATAAAGTCTCTCCTCGAAACAACTGATAGGCTCAGCATAAATGAATCAAACATACACAATGAGAATTTCCCTTCCCCTCCGAATGTTCACATTTTAATAGGGAACACACTTGACAAAACCAAAACAAATATTTTTTCAACTGTTGGCCCATGAGAATTGTTTAGGCCATTTCTTCTTCTGAGAACAAGAAAAACAGACCTCAGGAGGGAGCCGAGTTGCTCGTCCTGTGTCAGAGAAGTCACTTCTACACGCTTGGGGGTTGAGATTTCTGTTACACAGAAAGTCACAAAGTTTAAGTTCCCACAGCCACTCCGACCACATTCCCCAGCACGAATACAGAACAACTGGGTCTTTCATTCTATGACCACATCCCCAGCCACACCCCACATGGTCCTGAATTCCCTTGGATGGTCCCATGCCCTGCACTTGGCTTTGCAAACAGACTTACAGCCCCCCACAAATCTACTATCACCTTTCACAAGGACCCTAGAGAACTTCTTCCATGTATGTGAGTCGGGAAGGGTGGCTTTCTGTGATTTTTATAGCAACAAGCATAGTTAGCATAGAGTTTTGAGCTTATTTCTAATCCAAGGTCTCTCAATGTACATTGGATCTCTAAGTCATGAAATACTAAGTTTGTAAAGGATCTTAAAATCCATCTGGTCAACCCCTCACTGAACTATTGCACTTCACCTCGCATTCTCTGACATATTACCATGAACGGAGGAAGGGCGCGGGAACAAGCAAGTCAAAGAGCTGTTCTAAACCTACAAAATCAGGAACAGTGCATGGGAGTCCTAACGCTGGGTTCTGCCGGCTCCCCACAGTCCTAACTCTTGTGTAAGCTCCTTGGGGGCTGTGGAGGAAGTAACCTCCAGTTCTTTTTGACCACTCAGAGGTCCTAGTCATTGAAATGTGCAAGCTCCCAATGAAAATAATTTGAATAAATGATGAATACATGAATAAAAATGATGATGTAGATGAAAGCAGTTACATGGTAGAGCTAACCACAGAGGGTCTCCCCAGCTCATAATGGTTCGATTTAGCATTTCTGGACTTTATGATGGTATGAAGGCAATATGCATTTGGTAAAAATCGCCCTTTGAATTTTGAATTTTAATTTGTTCCAGAGCTAGCCAAACAATATGCAGTGTGCTCCTCTCCCAGGATGCTGGGCAACAGCCTCAAGGCTGTCCCTACATCAGGATGCTCAGCAACCTGCACACTTTCCACTATTCTGCCCCACACAGATGTGCTATCTGTCACCTCAGCACAGGGCTCAGTAGATGTCATAGGAGAGTCAACACTTTGTTATCACATAGACTCTGTGTTAGATCCTCTAACCTTCCTGCAGGTTCCCGTGAGTGTTCTGAGCACCGCAAAGGTAAGCTTAGCTGAGCTGGGAGGTTCAGCAGGTTAGTGGATTAAATGTATTTTTAATTTATCATATTTTCTGATTAATATTTAATTAAAATTAAATATTTATAATATTTGAAATGAGTTTATCAGGACACCACCCCCTCGTGAGTCAACAAAGATCTATAAATATCATTATTTTTTCTTATTTTATTTCATCTTTTTTTAAGATTTTATTTATACATTTGTTGGAGAAAGAGAGAGAGAACAGCAGGCAGAGGGAGAAGCAGGCTCCCTACTGAGCAGGGAACCCGATGCGGGACTCTAGAGATGCAGGCAGACTCTTCACCAATTGAACCACCCAGGCACACCTATTTTATTTCATCTTAAGTAAGCTTTATGCCCAACATGGTGCTTGAGCTCTCAACCCTGACATCAAGTTGTGTGTTCTTCTGACTGAGCTAGCAAAGCACCCCTGTAAATATCATTCTTGAGTGATGTCAATATTATCCTGCTTGAAAAGGAAAATTCTTTCCTTCTCTAGGATGCTGGATTTAAGAAATGGATATGTGCATATTCCATACACTCCTTGACCCTTCCCTTTCAGTTTCTAACGGGACAATTATATAATGAGAGAGACAGGACAGGAGGTATCCCGCCCCCCCAACGTCCATTCATGTGCCATTTCTCTTCCTAGAAGCCAAGGCTACCCAAGTCCATTGCTGACTTACACCTTTAATGAAAATGGCTTTAACCTACCTACCCGTCTCATCAGCAGCCTCCCTACCAAGGGAACCTCTCCCAGTTTTTGGACTCAGTGAGATCTCTCATGAGTTCACGCTCATGGGCATGTGCTGTGGCCTCAGTGTGTCAAATACTAAGCTATTGCTGTGATGACCATGACCACCACCGTCACCACAACCACCAACCCCCACTGCCATTTGCATTCAAAACCAACATCACCACCACTACCGCCAGCACAGGCCCTCCCCCGGGTACGGCTACCTCACCACTACCCCTTTAAACTTGAAAAAAAAATTCTTCTTTACTTAGGAGCCAGCTCAAATGGAACTTCCTAAATCCTTCCAGAATCTGGAGCCAAGCCCCTCTCTGAGCTCCGGTGGTTGCTTATTCTCAAAGACATAACTACATCTAGCACATTGCATTTCAGTTTATTCTATCACATATCCTTTCTAGCAGCTCATGTCCTCTGCTGGACCCTGAGTCCCTGACTGAGAGGAAATATTTAGGGAGAGTGTGAACACAGATCGCAGAGCAATAAGGGCCAAGAGGAAGGAAATGTATCAGGACTGATGGCTGGGAGAGCAGAGTGGGGGTATATCGGCCCAAGCAAAGACCAGAGGGTTTCAAGAGTTACTGACCTTGCCCCTCAGCAAAGCCTCAGTATGACTGCTTTTATTTATTTATTTATGGTTTTTTAAAGATTTTATTTATTTATTTGACAGAGAGAAACACAGCCAGAGAGGGAACACAAGCAGGGGGAGTGAGAGAGGGAGAAGCAGGCTTCCCGCCAAGCAGGGAGCCCGATATGGGACTCGATCCCGGGTCTCGAGGATCATGACCTGAGCCGAAGGCAGTCGCTTAACCAACTGAGCCACCCAGGCGCCCCATCAGTATGACTGCTTTTATAGCCTGCCTCTTCCATCTGTCCAGCTTTCTCACTTTCATTCAACTATTCATTGAACAAAATTCTAAGGTTCCTGTTCAGGAGCCTGGTGGCCTCGGTTGGTGGAGCACGTGACTCTTCTCTGCTTTGTGGGTTCAAGCCCCACATTGGGTATCGAGATTACTTAAAAATTAAAAATAAATAGGGGCACCTGGGTGGCTCAGTCAATTAAGCGTTTGCCTTCAGCTCAGGTCATGATGTCAGGGTTCTGAGGTCGAGCCCCGCATCGGCTCCCTGCTCAGAGGGGAATCTATGTTTCCCTCTCCTTCTGCCCCTCCCCACCTTGCACTCTCTCTCTCTCTCTGTCTTTCATATACATAAATAAAATCCTTTAAAAAATTAAAAATAAATAAAACTTAAAAAAATAAAAATAAAGCGCCTGTTCAGTACTAAGATGGCAGGTATGTTGGGGAGATAAACAATGAGACCACTCTCACACAGGACTAGAACACAGTGGGGAAGCCTCCAAAGGAAGTGAGGTTTAGACTGACATCTGATGGCTGGGTCAGGGCTAGTCAGGTAAGGAGAGAAGGGAAGAGTTCATGACCTGGAGACAGATCTTCTTGTTTTTTGAACACACTATGCTGATTACCATCCAGCCCCCCAAAATTTCCATCCTCACCATCGGGAATGCTCTGCTTTACATGGCTCTTTATATCAATGGTTTCTCTTCACTCAGGCTTTATCTGGGACGTCACCTCCGCAGACAGACCTTCCATAACAATCCCACACGAAAGATCCCCTTTCCAAGCACTCACTAGACTGGTGCTTCCCAAACACAAACATGCATAGGAATCATGCAGAGAGCAAGTGAGATCTTGTTAAAACATGGGCTCTGATTCAGGGGTCTCCTGAGATTCTGCATTTAACAAGCTCATTGCCCAGGATATGCCAACAACATGATGTTGCTGACCCAGGCTGTAGGCTTTGGGTAGCCCTAGTTGCTACATACCCCCAGGACTGGTCTTACTTCATAGTGCTTAACTTCACAAAACCACCTTGTTCATTAGTTTTTTCTATGTATTGTCCTTCTGGTCCATGCTACCCTCTCCTCCAGAACCTTGACCCAGTGGAATTCTGGTGCTCCATACCATCTTCTCTTTCACCTGCCTGGTTTTCACGAGGCCCCATGAGCACTTAGCCCATTTTGAAATCGGACAAATGCATAGACAGCATGTGAATTCCCACGCTTACCCATTAAGGTCAGTCTCTGTCACAGAGAATTCACCTCTGTAACTGCAGAGATGTGTGGACTTTGCTCTCGGTTCCAGCCCCAGGGCGTAGGACAGTCAACACCTGACATACGGAAGCACTTAATGAATATTTGTTGATGGAAGAGCAAATCAGAGAACAAATGAAATGGATGGATATGGGTCTTTGGAAAGTAATGTCAGCAACAGATCAGCAGAGAGAGGGAAAAGGCTTTTGTAAGCAGGGGGAATCACGTGGGCAAAAGCAGAGGGGCAGAAATTGGCTTGGGCTGCCGGGCAGTTGGTGAGTTGGGGCCAGAGTCCCTGCGAGAAGGTGAGAGGGGAGCAGCGGAGACGGTTGAGGGAAGGCTTACTGTGCCAGGCCTCATTTGGGGCAGCAATAAAAATAAACAAATGCAAAGCAAGCACACCTTCATAGACCAGCACCGCCGCTCTCTGGAATAACTTGCCTGCCTACCCCAAGGTCACTCCAACAAGTCATTCGAAATCAGAAGGGAAGAAAAGTCCACACACACGGGATTTCTCCATGCTTGGCTTACTGATACCCTCTTTCTTCCTGCAGACTTACTTTTTTTTAAAGAAATGTTTAATTGTAAAAGTAATACATATTTACTGAAGAAAATCCGGAAGTCACAGAAAATGAAGTATCCATCTTGTGAACAAAAATACAGGCTTTCAACACGCCCATGACTAAGCCTTTGGGACAAGCGCAGCAGGGAGAATGTCTAACCTCAGTTCCAATGAGCTCCTCCACCCATGGTTCCTTATCAGTCACAGAAGGAATTTTCTGATGAGTGGTTTTCAAAGAGTGTTCCTTAGAGCTTTGTGGAGCTCTCCAGAAAAGGTGTGGGCTCGGCTGTAGTTTTTTAGACAAAAAACTTTAGACAAAGCATTTTACCTCCCCATGCTTCAGTCTTCTCCTCCATAAGATAAGGCTTATATCACTTACCATACTGGATGCAAGGAAAATACAACTATTTCACACACACAGAAATGCCTAGCACACAACAAGGGACAGAGCGGGAGCTTACTTTTCCTGACTCCCTACTATGGTGCACATTCCAACATTTAATCTGTTCACCAACCTAGGAGATCGGTACTTTTTAATAAGTACCTATTATTGTCCCCATTTTGCAGATGGGAAACTAAGGCTTAGAGATCAAGTAATTCCTTTTTTTCAATTTGCACAGATCTTGGATTTGATCCCACATTGTTGGATTCGTGAAATGAACTGCAGCTCACCTATTTTTGAGTGCCTGTTTGATTGTGGATACTGTTATAAAAGCTTCGGTTCATTTAATCCTTAGGTCAATCCAAGAGAACCAACGCTACTTTTACAGATTGGGAAACTGAGTCACAGGGATACTGAGTGCTATAATAGCACTGCTCTTTTTTAAGTTGACTGCTTAGAATTGGCTATAGTTTCTCTACTGGACATTAGGAGCCTGTACAATGAGTTGTCTAAGTGATCTTTTCAAAAACATGGAAAAAGAATTATCCTCTCAAATGAGAACTCCCAGAGGAGGAAGTATGTTAACCCAAACTTCACAGCAGCAAAGGGTCACTGTCCACCAATCCTCCCCTCCAGCTTCCCACACCCATTCAATGACGGGTCCTCTGGTCTCACCTCCTGAATATTTCTCACGTGCATCCCTTCCTCTCCATCCAGCTCAGCTGCTCTGATTTGGGTCATTTTGTCTCTCCACCCTGTCTCCCTGCTCTGGTCCAGACCACCCCTGGCCCCCTTAAACCCACCCGCCACACCATGACTCCACACTGAAACAGCTCCTCCATGACCTACAGATGTAAGTCAAGCTCCACACCCCTACATTTGTCTCTAGCCTCCTTTCCTAGCTTAAAACCTGCATCTGAACATCAACGATCGCTCCCAGGACTTCTCACCCCCAGTGCTGCTTCTTACACGTTCATTCTGCATAAAAACCCTTTCCCATCTCACTTGGGACTAACTCATTCTCCTCCTTTCCTACAGAGCCAGGCTAACCCATGAACTCCTCCGCCAGGCAACTAACGCACCCTGCATTCTCAGCACATTAAGCTGAAGCTGTCTGCTTACATGTCTGTCCCACCCATCCCCCGCCCCGGCACCCATACATCTCCTGAGGGCATTTATTCCTGCCTGCATCCCTGACCCCTGTGTCATAGAGTGTGTGTAACACGGAGTAAGCACTCAATAAATCTTTGTTAAAGAATCGAACTAGTCAGGAAATTTGAGATTATAATGGGCACTGCGTAAATCTGTAGCATGTCATCAGGTATATTAACACTTAAATTCTCCTAAGTTTGGGTCATTCTATTAAGCAGTTAACACCAACCACTGGCTCTTCTAAGTGCTTTTAATCTTCTTTAGTCCTATGAGGTGCTGCTACTGTCCCCACTTTATAAATGTAAAAATGAGAGAAATGAAACAACTTTCCCAGAGCCACGACCTCGAATGTCGTAGTTCTGTGGTTGGAATCTGACTGTAGGGTCAGGTTCATAACTGAGAACCACAAGACCATATTGCCCACCAAAAAGCATGCATCATAAATTCATGCATCGGGACAAAAATAAGGGCTTAACCTCCATCTTGAAAGAGAGACAAGAGAGATCTGGAATCTGCAGACACTGTCAGGGCATGGCTGCTGTCAAGGAGAGCCCCTGGGCCTGTTTCCATGTGTGGCTCCCATCCTCCAAAACAAGAAGCTGGTGCCATGGCCGCCTCACTTAAGCTACTTCCCAGCAACTGAAGACAAAGACCTGTAGGTCACACAGTCCTGGTTTGAAGTTTCAACGCCAGGAGTGCCTGCCTGGCTCGGTCGATGGAGCGTGTGACTCTTGATCTCAGGGTTGGGAGTTCGAGCCCCACATTGGGGGTAGAGATTACTTAAGGTAAAATCTTGGGACACCTGGGTGGCTGAGTTAGCCAAGTGTCTGACCCTTGAGCTCAGCTCAGGTCTGGATCTTGGAGTCGTGAGTTCAAGCCCTGAGTTGGGTTCTGTGCCAGGTGTGGAGCCTACATAAATAAATAAATAAACAAACAAACAAACAAAATCTTTACTAAATAAATAAAGTTTCAATTTCATTCACCTGAGCTGCAAATAAATGACCTTGTCTAAGCCTCAGTATTTTCATCTGTAACCTAGAGACAATGCCATTTGACTGGTTTTGAGGATTGAAGGAAAGAATATAAGTTAGATAGCTGACTTACAGAAGGCACTGAAAAGAGCTGCTGTCATTATTGTGATGTGGATTATTATCATGCACGCACCAAATCAGAAATCATTCCAGAAAGGAAGGTTAGAATTGACAAGCCGTGAGGTAACGGGGGTCGATGAGAGGATGTGAAGGAAGGTGAGTCCTCTTACACTGTTGATGGGAACGCAAGCTGGTGCGGCCCCTCTGGAAAAGAGTATGGAGGCTCCTCAGAAAATCAGAAATAGACTACAGAAACGCTCTATGACCCAGCAATTACACTGCTGGGTAGTTATCCAAAGGGGACAGTAACGCTGATGGAAGGGGCACGTGCGGTCCAGTGTTTGCCGCAACATCAGCAGCAACGGCCATATTGTGGAGGGAGCCCAGATACCCATTGACAGATGCACGGGTAAAGAAGATGTCGTAGACACATACAATGGAGTATGACTCAGCCATCAGAAGGAATGAAATCTTGGCATTTGTGGTGACATGGATGGAGCCGAGTGTGTTATGCTAAGCAACATCAGTCAGTCAGAGAAAGACAGATACCATATGATCTCACTCAGATGTGGAGTCTGAGAAGTGCAGCAGATGAACATGTGGGAAAGGAAGGAAAAATAAAATAAGATAAAAACAGAGAGGGAGGAGAACTGTAAAGGAATTTGAACTATAGGGAAAATGCTGAGGGTTGTGGGAGGGGAGGTGGGTTGGGAGATGGGCTGGGTGGGTGACAGGTGTTGTCATGGGCACTGGGTGTTGTGTGAAGGTGACGGATCACTAGATTCTACTCCTGAAACCAATACTGCACTCTATGTTACCTTGAATTTGAATTAAAAAAAAAAATCATTCTAGACAAGGGGGTCACATGGTATACGTGTGTGCTGAGAAGCCATGGCTACTTCTGGGGTCGGGGCCATCAGGATCTGGGAAGATACTCCTGGAGCTGCCCACAACCAGAAGCTGAGTGTGAGTGCACATGCTTTCATGACTGTTAAGAATAATGCCGCAGGATTCACTAGGAGGAGGTCCGGGAATCTATCAGTTTCATATTTCTTATATTCTTTTCAAAGTTAATGTATTAGACAGGGGGCCTGGGTGGCTCAGCTGGTTAAGCATCTGCCTTTGGCTCAGGTCATGATCCCAGGTCCTGGGATCAAGACCCACATCCAGCTCCGTTCTCAGCAGGGAGTCTGCTTCTCTTCAACCCTCCTCTTGCTTGTGCGCTCTCTCCCTCTCTCTCTCTCTCTCTCTCTCTCTCTCTCTCTGTCAAATAAATAAATAAAATCTTTTAAAAAGGTTAATGGATCAGAAATGCAAGAATGGATCAAAAAATGCATCAGAAAAATGATATCTTTCAGGTCTCCCCAAAACTGATAGTGGCTGGCCAGAACACCCTTGAAGAAGACATTTCCGTCTGGCCGCCATGAAAGATGATGTTTGCATGACCTGGCATTTATTTGATCAACTGCTGGTGAACTTGGTCTTTGCAGAGACTTTTTCTGCTAGCAAGGCATTGTGGGTGGTGGGTCTGAAAGCCCTTTGTGCGGGATATTACTCAAGAGTCTCTTTTATAAAATCTTCTGATTTAAGTAGACCAGGATTGGTATCAGTTGAACTGCTAAGAAAGGTCTGAAGGAGCCTGTCCAGCCCTCCACCTCTAGTGATTCTGGGAAGCAGTGCTCACCGCGCATAGCATGCTCCTGTACATCTCACACCTTCTGCACCTCTGAACCACCTCCTCCCTGCTTCTGGTCCCACCCACAGCACCACTCCTGATGTCCACATACAGGAACACTCTGCTGTGTGAACATAGGCCAGGATAATAGAAAAGCACATCCCCAGAGGTAACTACACTCATTTCACTCCCTTCTGTACTATATTTTGTATGAGTGCATTCCTTTTGATCTATTCAAGAATGCAACATTTGAGTATGTCAAAGAGTATCTGTATACCTCCTTGACTCCACTATAATAATAATTCTTTAAAAAGCTAATATTTCTTGAGTGTTTACTGTGTTTCAAGATCTGTGGGGGAGCTTTTTACATATATGATTTCATTTAATCCTCAAGATAACTTTCTGAGGCAGGTACAGTCACAGTCCCCATATTATAACAAAGGAAACAGAACACAGGAGATAATAAATAACTCATCCAAAGTCAACAGAGCTAGTAAATGAAATGGTTTTTAAGCTTAAATGTGCTAAAATCTACAATAATACTCTTAACCTAGAACCTTCTACTATACTCCGATGGAAATTATTTACTGATTATCCTGTTACAAAGCTACTTGAGGGGCTCTGACATCAGATTATGTGACCAGATCTGAAAGTTCCTCTGTTTCTGAGACAGGTGCAGAAAAAACTCTTTATAGAAGGCCATTTCTCTTAAAAAAAAACCTGCACCCACCTCCTAAAAGTTATCAGAGGAGAATGGACAGAACCTTCCTGCAGCATGGGCTGGGTGGGGGAGTCTGCACCATGCACTGGTCCTAGACTCTTCAGTCTGTCCTCTGTCTATGCTTTTATACTGTGCATAAATCCAAAGCTACCCCTTGAAGAACTGTCAAGATAAAGTGTTACCAAATCCAAGGTTCTTTCCTAAAACCATTTTTTTTAGATTGGGTTTGAGGGCTTCAACCTAAGCATAGCAACACTATTTTAGAAATGCATGATGGCAAGAGAGATGGCAGGGGCTTGGAACCCTGAGTAGGTTTGGGTGCCTAGACCACTCAACAGTGAATCTAAGTGCTGGTAAGAGGCACTCTCCCATGTGCTCTTCTCTAGAAGGAAAAACACAACAGCAGGTTCTCCTTAGCTCATAGTCAGCATAGGGCAGAACCCTGTCACATGCATTATTGTGTTTAATTCTTACATCCACTCTGTGAGGTCGATACACACAAGAAACCCAAGATCTAAAGAAGCTAAGTGACTTGCTCAGTGTCACAACTAGTTTGTGGCAGGATTTCGACTCAGGTGGCCTGACAGTCTTACTCTTTGCTACCTCCTTATTCTATACTCCTGAGAAAATGAGATGGCCAAGAATGCTGGTCTCCAACAGAGCCCAGGGCAGCCACCTTCATCAAAGACCCACAGGCTCCCAGACGGATGCTGTATGCCAACCCATTCCAGTTAGGAATTGCCCTTGACTGTTGTAGGTTGGCTTTTACGAGCCTTACAGTAGTCCTGTGCTGGAGAAAGACCCCACAAACACCACCGCCACGGTGGTCCAAGATCAGCTACTGGAGATATTTTTAGTTGACAGCTTCTCAATCTCCGTGGTGGTGTCCTGGATTACCCCCAGAAAGAGGGATCCTTTCCAAAACTGGATATGTAATAAGGAAGTAGACAGAATACAGAAACTAATGTTGGAATACTTTAGTGTTTCCATGGGGGAATTCCCTCTCAGCATATCCCTAGAAATTACAATATTTTTTTGTGACTCCCAAATTCCAAGAAAAGTTGGTCAAGAAATTGAACTAATGGGGGAAAGTATTATAATTGCTCTGAGAGAACTAAAGCCAGAAATGGACACAGAGACATTACTGTTTGAGGAAATACATGGACATTAAGCAGGAATCAAGGGTAGTATGGCCAACGCACACAGCCCAGGGTTAAGGCCAACATCTCAGGGACCTGGGGCTGGTGCACGTAAGAAGGGGAAAGCTGAACCCACCCAGTCAGTTGATCTTGCTTGTAGTGTTGCCATGTTTTGAGTGTGTGTTCACAGTCCCGTTGGTTCACAGCAGTGGATAGTTTGGGGGGGGATGGTAACATTAATAAATTTATGTGCATATATACTGATAAAAATGATTAGTACATCAACAAATAAAACATTTCAGAAGTGAAATGAGTTCTTAAATTGACAGTCTCAACATTGCTTAGAGATCCAATGTTACGTTATTCAAATACTGCCCAATAACGTCTGCGGGAATTTTCAAATATTTGAATATTTACTATAAGCTACAGCTCCCTGCAAATCCTCTAAATCAAATGTTTCTTATTTATTCAATACATTTTCTTAGTCGTCATCATAGTAAGAATATGAAGAATGTTGAAATATTTGAAGAATAACTTGGGATTTGGGGAATTCCTAAGGATTTCTGGGAGCTCTGATTTCTCATTCCTACATCCTGAAGATTAAGATCTGCTGGAAATTTGGAAACACTAGAATCTTATATGAAATTGTTGGAGTGGCTAACATGTCACTGTTGGTGTGAGCTCTGAACCCTGGGGTGCTCACTGCAGTGGCCAGAATTTAGACTGCTTTTCTTGAAGCAGCGCCACACTGTTCATAGGATCCATCTAGGTTATTGGTGGCACTTCAAGGACCAAAAAACATAGGAGAAAACCAAACCTAAATCCAAAGGAAAGAACAAGCTCGATTTTCCCGAGACAAGATGTGAAACTTAGAATTTTCCATCCCAATCTGTGCAACAACTACCTAGAGAAAAACTTGTCTCTGTAGAGAAGACAGAAGAGTGAGAACATGCCACAAGCTATACTATCGGAAGAGACTCAGATCCCAGAAAATATCCCATGGATTATGAGCACTGAAGGCTCTCTGAGAACTAGGTAGGACACCAGTGAGTTCAGGGCAGAAGAGAAGCTGACGTACCTCTTGTTTTTATACCTCTTGCCTTTTGTTTGCGGCTAATACTGAGCTCTAGAACACCTTGTCTTAGCCCTGTCCCCTGTAAGGAGAGTGCCTGTTCTTTAAGGCACTCCCTTTGTGTTTTCTACCTCAACTTTCCTTATGTGCCTTTATAACCTTTCCCCCAATGACCTTGGCAGCACCCCTGACCCACCTGTGTACCTCTATAGAGAGGTAAATATATAGAGAGATATTTTAGGTACATAATATATACGTAATAGGCAATATACCTGAATATATGTGTATAAAAAGATCAGTATTTATTGCAAAAAAATTCCAGGTTTGAGGGTAGTAATTTATCAAGAAAAGTTGATTATGATGGAAGATTCCTTTCTGTGGATGGATGTTCTATCAGGTTTCCTCATGTGCAAATGCCATCTCATCAACAGAACTAACAGAGTTCAAGTTCTTCACATAACTACTGTTCCCCAAAATGGAGCTTAAAAAAAAAATAGGGCATCTTTGTGCCAGGATCTCTGTCAGTCCTTTCTCAATCCATTCAGTGTGAGTGTACGTGCTGCCAAAATGTGGTCTTGTGCCGCCTTTGGTTTATTGTGTTGTCGTAAGAAATCCAAGCATTTCTCCAGAAAAGATGCAGTGGTGGCACTTTTTTTAAGGAACAAACAACAGCCTTCACAAGACAGTCCCCCACCGCAGCAGCAAGCAAGGCCCAATGAGGCCCCAAACCCAAAGGGAAAAAAAAGAGTGACCTGGCATGTGAGGTCAAGGCAGAGGAATCTGGTCTTTATTCTGTGGAGAATGAACGATCCTTAGAAGACTGGCCTCACGTGCCCAAGACAATATTTTCGGAAGATAAACTAATCTCTTGAATGGGATGATACAGTCATCTGTCAGCCAGCAGTTGGCCCATTACCAAAGTACCCAAAGCATTTGTATGTTTTCAGTCAATTTGGTGGTATGGGAAAAGAGATCACAGCACTAACGTACGCATTGCTAGGAAGTAGGGGATTTGAGAGAAGCCAAGACTCAGTGACTGGATGGATAAAGGGGCCATTTTATTCCCTCTGAGAAATTAGAGTAAGAATCCTATGGCTTGGGAATGGGTGTCAAACACTCAGCCAGT
Source organism: Spilogale gracilis (assembly GCA_004023965.1). Classification (NCBI taxonomy): domain Eukaryota; kingdom Metazoa; phylum Chordata; class Mammalia; order Carnivora; family Mephitidae; genus Spilogale; species Spilogale gracilis. The sequence continues at coordinate 62,734 of PITA01002209.1, forward strand.
TGGCTCTCCCCATGCTCGCTAGCACTGTCCTCCTCGTCATCTCCACCACGTTCTCCAACACCAGCACCATCATCATCACTAGCAGCATCACACGGGGCTTCCCAGAATCTCTTGTAATCCTCTCCACGGGCAGCTCTCACTGCCCTTCAGAGGATTCCTCAATGTTCTCTTTCTCCAGCTTGGAGAAGATCTGATCAGGGGCAGGATCTGAGGAAATAATTAACAAGGGCCAGTGTGTTGACCAGGGAAACAAATTAAGTGTTAATTCAAGCACAGTGACAATCCCCAGAAAATGTAAATGGGTCAGACACCCTATACAGGTGCTCCTTACAGACCCTGACCCATCCCACTGGGACCCCTTTGCAAATGGAAGCTGCCAACACACACCCTTGATGAAATCCATCTCCAGGGAATTCTCCAGAAATGGACACGTCCTGTGCACTTCCAAGAAGCAAATTAGGATCACTTGTTCCCTGCTCAATTCATCTTTTACCCCCAAACACATTCTCTTGGAGCAATCTTCCTCTTTAGAAGTTCCTCTCTTGGGTTTTAGAGAACATTTTGGCTTGAACTCTTTCTAAAATTAAAGCCAACTGCCCTTGCTCTCCAATGCGGTGATATTCCACTCTGACCAGAGCCCACTATCACAGATGCATCCCAAACCACATAAGTTCTTACTGTTTCAACTGTCCTAAGCAGCTGTTAAAACATACCCTAAGATAGCAAAGCCTCTCTAATTAACTTCCTGCTTCTCTGGAACTTCAAAGCCTTTCAAAAAGTTTTAAATAGGGTTTTGATAGAGAATTTGACCTAATATTTAAAAAAAAATTTTGCAAGCTTGCCCAAGAGACTCCAACTTCTCCTTCCTTTTTCCACCGCCCTCCCCTCCCTACCCTTAGATTTCTGGAACTGGCGGTAAGAATTGAGGAGAAAAATTTAAGCCTGCCATAACCAAAAAGAGGCATCTCTGTGAGCATCCCAGGCTATGTGTCTGGTCAGTGGCCGACAACCTGCCCGAATGGCTTCTCAACCTGTCAATCCTTTCCCACCCTTCAAGCTCACTCATTTTGAGTTCCCTCTCTTGGCTTTTTGTGAACTTCGTAAGATAGTCATTGTACTTAGCAATCACTGCTCTAAGAAACAGTGTCATAAAAATGGCCAAAGCTTGGCACGCCCCGATGGCTCCATAGGTTGAGCATCTTGGTTTCAGCTCAGGTTCATGATCTCAGGATCTTGGGATCAAACCCCTTGTCAGGCTCCATGCTCAGCAGGGAGTCTGCTTGAGATTCTCTCCCTCTGCCCCTCCCCCACTTGTGCACTCAATCACTCTCTCTAAAATAAATGAATAAGTAAAATCTTGAAAAAATAACCAAAACTTAGAAATAAAGTAAAAAAGGCAGGGGAGAGCTTGCATATCTTCCCAAGGCCACCCAGGACCCCTTTTCTAGGGGAATGCACTTAGCTCATTCATTGTTTCTATTGACTTAAATGTCCCTGACTTAGTGAAGTTGCCTGCTTTCTTACAGATTTCTGTCTGGAAGGGATGCAGAAAATTTCTGCCCAGTGGAACAGATAACCACCAAGATGTATGGCCTTTTGGATATTCACCGGTTTATATATAACTCAGAGATCCTATCCCTACATTTCTGTATTAAATTGCCTGCAAAGACCTTCACTTCCTAGATAGTTTTCGGGCAAGGCCATAATATGGTCCCTTCATTAATTAATGAGTTCCATAAAATCTTTGACCATGTTCCTTTTACTTTTCTCTGAAAGTCAAAATTTCCCCTTTTTGAAAATTATTTTCTAACACCACGTATAGGCCAGAGTGACAGTAAAAAACCAAAAGGTCAACGGAGCAGGATGCATGGAGAGCCTTGGGCTGGGGGTGCAAGAACTGGCCCCACGAGGAACTTGCTAGAACATCTGGAAGCTCTGTGTTACCTGTCAGATGGGGACAACATCCTAAGCTCCCTGTGTCCTCCCCTGGCTTACTGAGATAACCAAGTGGGATGGGTAAAAGTCTCAGAGAGTTCCACATGAGGCCCTCGTCATAAAGGAAAGCCAGCTTTCCCCTCAGGAAACAGTGGTGGGGAAGGCAAGACATGGAAGGAGACTGGAATGAACGCAGGTGGGAGGGGCTGCTGTCACTCCCCAGGTGAAGCCACTGTCCCCTCGTGTGTGGATATCAGCTGGATGTCCCCAACCCATTCCCGTCATAACAGCTAATACTCTTTCAAAACTGAAGAGAGATCATGTCATACACCTGCTTCAAGCTCTCCAGAGGCTTTCCAACACCTCAAGGATAAAATTGAAGCTCATTCTCTGGCACGCAGGATGCTCTGTGATCCAGCCCAATGGATGATCCCCAAGTTCATCTCAAGCTTTTCCCACCCTCATTCGCTTTGCCCCAGCTCATCTCAGGTGTTACGAGCTTCTTCAGACATGCTCAGTCTTCTCACCTCAGGGCCTTTGCACTTGCTGTTCCTTTTGCCAGAAAATCTCATCCGTCTCCCCTTTCTTCACATGACTGGCCTCTTCCTTTGATTTTAATTTAAATTTCACCCTCCTACAATGGTCATCCCTAGCCATCCTTTCTAAAGCATACCTACCATTATTCTGTCTCTCAGGGCCCTGTTCTTTTCCTGCCCAGCACTGCTAGGATGGTACTAGGTTTATGTGTTGTCTGTCTCTCTCGCCATCTGTAAGCCCCACATCAGCAGAGACTGTCTCCTGTGTTCACCCTCCTGTGTGGCACAACCCAGACACTCGGTACATCCCTGTTAAGCGTACAGGCAGGATAAATCCAGCCAGCTGCCAGTGAAGGTGCCCAGCAGCATGTGCATGTACTTCTGACCCAGAGTGATGGAAGTTCCTCTACCTTGAACCCATATTTCTAAAGACAGTAGCCAAGAAGACAATTTTGCAAGCTCACAGGCATGGCGTTGGAGCTGCTGTCAGGAGCAGGGCTCCTCAGGAGGGCGTGGCTTCAAGAACAAGTAACAGCAGATGCCCTCGGCCAGCGCTTCCTCACTGGAAGGTGGGGACCCCCTGCGTGAGAGGGCATCAGCCCTTCCCATCAAGGATCAAATGTTACCCAGACACACGCCTTCATGTGTACCCAAGGGCTGGGTTTGAGGCAGGTGGCAGGAGTTCCAGAGGATTCCAACAGCCAAATGGGGAAAGAAGATCCCAGGCCCCTTCTTAGAACCCCACCCCGTTTGCTCTGGGCATCAGATCGCAGGTCTCCCTCCCACCCAGCCTGGGTTTCTCAATCAGAGCTGGCAGAGCCCAGCTCCATTTCCATGTCTGTGATCGCTCCTCCCAGGCACCCTGATCATGTCTGCAAAATGCCCCGTCCCCCTCGAGATGCTCCCCTGGGCCCCTGGCCCATACTGACTCAGCTCCAGCCTCCTGAGAAAAGATGCTTGGATGGGCAACTCTCCCCCAGAGTTACATGCTTGTCTGCTTCTCGCAGGAAGGCTATCAGGAGGCAACCAACAAGGTCACGGCGGCACCGAGCCCTTTCCTGGAAAGGTGTCTGGGGGAGGGAAGGGCCAAAAAAGGTTGAGTTCACCATACAGCTGGCCCCCTAGATTGGCCTTGGGATCAGACTCTGCAGGAAGTCTGCCCCTGGGCATCCGTCCCCTCAAAGGCTTGTGGCCACCTGTAACACTGAGGCAGGGGAGCCTATAGGGCCACCTTGCTTTGGGGGGAAGATCACCTTATAATCCAAGATAGATTTGGGACGAGCAAAGGACGCCTGTCTCACGGTGTTCTCCCTTTTCAGGGGCCAAGAGCATTTCCTCTGCCAGGCAATTGGCCTGCCATGAAAGGGCCCAGCTACAGCTTCCACGGGCTGGGTCCTCTCACCCAGGCCGCCCCTGCCCGGAGCCCTCCCATCCGACCCGGGCAATCCACAGTGAACCGTCCCTCTTATCACTACTCCACAACCAGTGCATCCAAAGGGCCGCTCGTCTTCCCCCAGGCACATGAAACTCTGAAAACTTCAGACTCACAAGACGACACCCATGAACTTGTTGCCGTGCTCTGTTGATTTTTTTTTCCTCCCTCAGAAATATTCTTGTAGCCAAAAATAGAACATTTTCCATTCTGAAGAACAGGCAGCATCCATGGGAATTCAAAGTAGTGCTTCATGCAGCTCCAGAAAATTCCTGCTAAACACGCACACTCAGGCACACATAAGTAGCTCGCAAGTTCTAAAAAGGAGCCTTCTGTAGGTACAGTGGTGGTCGGGAGCCAAAAGCCCTCTGTTTATTTTCTATCCAAGAAAGTTACCCGAAAAGAGCATCGGGGCACCTCAAGGACGCTTTACAGGGAAAAGCTAAGTTAATCTAGTGTAATGACTATGAAAATAGCCCCATTGTCCGCATCTCCTCCCGCCCACCGCTATCCCAGAATTCCTCTCCAGGCTCACTCCTCTAAAATTCCAAAGCTCCCCTCAGTACAAAGTTCATGGCCTTTCCTCCGGCGGGCCGCGGTTGGGTGTTTGCCACAAGCTGTCTCTAAAGTCATTCCCAGGGTAAAACCCGAAATCGCGTGTTTAGGAAAGTGGGTTCAAGCTTCAGTCCTGAACAATATGTCCTGGTAAAGTCAGAAAAGGGGAAAATGTCAGAATAACAGTAATCCAGAAAATTAGTACAAGACCTGGGAGTGTGTTGTACACTGTGTTCTAGAAGTTGATTATTCTGAGCATGTCTGTAATCCTCTTTAATGGGCTGTGGGTGGCTATAGTGCCTCACATGCTTTTGGACTTGAACGTGGGATCCCCTGGTCCATCCTCCAGCCGCCCCCCGAACAGGGAGTAGGTTAGCTTCAGATCGATGCGGTCTGCGTTTTATACGCCTCTGGCAAGCACTGGGGTGCTGCTGAGAAAAATGAAGAGTCCTTTACACGGGCAACTACGGTTCGCAACAAAAGTAGCCAAGCCCAGAAAACCAAGGTAGAGAGAGTGAAGGAGGGCCAAAAAGTGTGTTTGTTGGGGGTGTGGACGCATGAGAATAAGGAAGGAAAGAGGAGGAGGGAGCCGGAGGAGAATCAGAATGGGAGACATGAATTGATGGAGAGTGGAGGCCCACAGATGCGGGTCGAAGGACCCAAGTGGGCCCCAGACAGACAAGCACAGCCAGACAGAGAGGAGGGGAGACAGAGCGGGCCGCCAGGCAGGACTGCCAAGGGGCTTCGGGCCAGTCACTCCCCAGCTAGGTTGCGCTGGGCCAGTTCAGCGCTCTGAGCCTCAGTTCCTTCATGTGATCATGGAGCTCATGGAATCTCAGGGAGGCATGTGCAGATTGAAGACATTAGTGTAGAGATCTCAGAACAAGGCCTGGTGCTGAGCCACAAATGCCAGCCACTTTGCATCCTGAGCAATAAACACATTGCCTATTTCCACTGGAGAATACTGGCTTGTGAGTCAGACCTCCCGCTGGATCACCCCAGCGCAGCACACACGGGCACAAAAATGAGCGGCAGACCCAGCCAATGTCGGTGAAAGGAGGAGTTTCAGGGTAACAGCCCAGATGCCAGCAAGCACTTGGAGCACCAAGTGAGCCTCGTGTCCTGGGGGAAGACGGGACTTCCACAATCATCCATGACTGAGCCACAATCATCCACTGTGACTTCATTAGCTCCTTCACTCGGCAAACAGGGTCCAAAGTTGCACACGGTGTGCACTGCTCCACCTTCTCCTGGCGTCTACAGGAGCCCCAGCCGCCCGCCTCACCACTGCACCAGGGTCAGTATTCAGCAGTGCTCCTTCCAGTCCTGCCCCTGCTTGTCTGCTCAGGCTCTTCAGCCTGCATTTCTCTTTCCTTTTTCTCCAGTGGAGCGAAACACGAGTCAGCCTTCCAGCCAAAGGCACTGGGTTTTTGTGTGCCCTCTCTCTCTTCCTCTACCCCGTCCACAGGGTGACTGTCCCTCACCTCAGTGCCCTTGTCATACACACAGTAAACACATACACTATGTTGCGGGTTGGAGTTGTGGCCTCCAAAGGTGATATATGGAAGAACAAACTCCCAGTACCTAGAAGCAGACTTAAACAGAAGGAAGACCATGTGGGAGACACAGGGAGAATGCCGCATGACAGTGGAGGGCTGGATGATGACTCTACAAGCCAGGGACCACTGAAGACCACTGGCAAACCACCAGAGGCTACAGGGAGACATGGAACAGACTCTCTTACAGCTCTCCAAAGGAGCCAGCCCTAACACCGCCTTAATTTTGGACTTCTGACCTACAAAACGATAAGACAGTAAAAATTCCCAGGTGATGGAACTTTGTTAGAGCAGCCTGAGGTCAGGGACTGGTCCTACCTGACTTTGGATCCTCAGGCCTCTTACAGATTTTGGCTGGTGAAAAGATCTCTAAGCCTTAAATTCCTATGAAGCAATCCTTTAAGAATTCAAAGCCTAGAACACAGGCAGCAAGCTGTGGCTCATGGGTCAGATCCAGCCCCCGCTGCTTGTTTTGGAAAATAAAGTTTTATTGGAACACAGCCACACTCAATTCATTGATATTTTGTCTATGGCCAATTTCACACACTAACTGCAGAGTTGAGTAGTTGTAGCAGAAATCAGATGGTCCACAAAACCTAAGGTATTTACTCTCTGGACCATTACCAGAAAAGTTTACTGACTCCTGCCTAGTTCAGAAGAAAAGAAACACAAGTGGAGCCTAGCAACAGAATAAAATAAATGCTCTAGGAATGCGGAGATATTGCAGAATACAGAATTATGGGTTGAGTCAAAGTCTTCACAGGGAAGGTGACATTTGAAAAGTGAGGTAGATTTTACTCAGAAAATGCAAAATATTTAATTTATTCACTCTACCATGCCACCTGGATCCACCATTTTTGTACTCATTGTCACACGGTGGTTAAGAGTTGGAGCTGGTTTTGGGGAAAGTGATGAGGGGCTCTGTTGTCTACACATGGAGCTTGACTTGCCAGGGACATACCCAAGAGGAGGTGTCCAACCACCATGGACATTGCTGAGCCGTCAAGGTCAGAGGCGCATACTTAGGATTCAATACAATAAAGATCGCTCGGGGGAAAAAGTGGGAAATGAGTAAAGAAGATAGTTGCACATGAAACTCAGGGGAAGGTCAGAACTTCGGTGGTGGGAGAAGGAAGAGGAAGAAACCCTTAGGGACTGGAGGACAGGCAAAACAGGAAGAAAGGAGGAGTCACATCCTTAAGGCCCAGGGAAGCACGGGGTCACCACTGCTGAAGGCTGCCGGAGGCCACGAGGACCAATCCCCCAGGCTTAGCGACTGACAGACCACATGGTGTGGTGACAGTCCTTTCAACCACTCCTCACAGATCATCCCTCATACTGAGTCACTTTAGGTATTGTCAAGTAAAAAAAAAAAAAGGGAAAGAAATAAAGAGATAAGAAAAACTCAGAAGTTGAAGATAGCTGGGCTGAAATGAATACTGACTCTCTAAAAATAGAAATATTACACTCTTTCTATGTAGATTCTATACGGATTCCATCCTTTATCTAAATACAGCAGGAGTGGAAATTAATAAAAATGCACAGGATTGATAGACAGTCCATCCCATTCTACAACCAACGTACTAGCTTACTGCCATCAATGGTGAAGTAACTTGATCTCAAGTACTCATTACTGAGTGTTCTGCCGGGGGGCGGTGTGCTGGTTTCTTCACACTCCTCATTTGATCCCCACTAAAACCCTGGGTAGTGAATATAGAGTAACACATGATCTGTATTTTTTTTGAGATAAGGATCCTGAGGTCCAAGGAGGTCCCACAATTATACACCATTTCAGGGAAAAGCAAGCGCAGGGAACATGGGGATTGGGAAGGGAGTTGAAGCTAATATTTACTGAGTGCTCACTCTGTGGAAGTATTTTATGAAGAATTTTACATTCTTTGACTCATTTAAGACTCACAAGAACTGAGGTGGAAGAGGAAATGGTCAGGAAATGAACTTGGAAAGGTTCAATACAGTGTCAAAGGTCAGAATGTTGAGGGGAAAAATTTCTTGGTTTTCCAAAGAAATCCTTCATAATTCAGATGTAAACTACATAGCAAGGTATTTGAGGTTGAGTTCAGTCTAAGTCGCTGCTAAAATAATGCAAAATAATTCTGGTGACCCCAGCTCCCACAGCCCTACCTCCAGAAGAGTGAAACGCCCTCAGGAGGCTGGTGTGTGCTCTTCCTTTTTGAAATATGGGGGGTGGGGCTACGTGACCCCAAAGTTATTTTCCAGCACTAAAAGTTGGTTTTCCAAGCACATGATAGAGTCCAGCTGGTAAAGGGTGTTCAGTGTTTATAAAAGTAGGCAATTCAACTGAGATGAAGAAAGACCCTAGTGAAGAATTTTTGGAAAGACTTTCAGTTGTGGAAAACCACTCCACTGTTTTGGGGAGGATTTGATTCTTCAAGGTTCGCACTCACACGCTTCACTCACATAACTCCCAACGCAGGATGTTCGGTCCACGCTCTATCCCCTTGCCCTCACTCATGCGTTCATTCCACAAATGATAAATTCTCCTTTGAAATGTAAGTGGCATAGTTTAGTCAATGCTTACAGGATGATTCTGAGATAATTGTACCGGCTAATAAAAAAAAAAAAAAAAAAGCCTTCTGTTTAAGAACAACTCGTGATGCGAAGACAAGGAGACAGATTATGAGTTCTGCATCATGGTTCTAAAGACTTGCATTCTTCAGGCTTGACTCTGGTGAAATAAACCCTCATACTCTCCACCAGTGAAAGTGTACATGGCTTCCAGAAGATCATCCTGGCAATTCTTCTCATGAGCTTTAAAATATATCAAGCCCCTTGACCTTGGGATTTTCCTTCTAGGGGGTATGAGCCTAGGAAAATCACCAGAATAATAAAGCAGGCTAGAGAAGTAGTCCAGTATAATATTGTTTCACCTCTGGATTCACAGTGTCTGTTGTCTCCCCAGCTGGGCAACTTTGCAAAAGGTACTCAACCTCTCTGTGCCTTGGCTTCCCCACGTGCAAAATAGAGATGATGACCATCTCTGCATCACAGATATACGATGTGGACTAAACAAGTTATTCAATGTAGTATCTTTATATACATTTGCTCATTTATTTCTCATAAAAACTCCATGAGGAAAGCAAAAAAAGTATTAGCCTGACCTGATCAGTAAGAAGCAGTCAATTATCCATAGGCTCTTTTATTATTACCATGTACATCAGAGACACAGGCAAGTTCATTGCAACATTATTCACCACAGTGAAAATGTATTCAAAATTAACTCTTCGACAAGGAGAGAACAGTTAAATAAATGATATTTCTGCATGATAAAGTAGAGAGTGACTTAGAATGTTTTCAAAAAGAAGTCCAGGAAAGGGGGAAAATGCAGCAAAGAATGTTAAGTGGAAAAATCAGCCATGAGGTTGTATGTCCCACATGGTTCCCAATGTTGACATAATGTGGTAGATAATGCCAGCTTCACCCAAATCCCTTCTTTGGAGCTTAGATCCCTCCCCAGCTGCTGGGCCCCATCCCCCACTGGTAGCTCACAGCTGCAACTCTCACTGGGAATTGTTCTGGGCCCTAGGAAGTAGACTCATCCAAAATGAGCCCTTTCAGGGGGCCACTTGCCTTAATTTGGAACCACCATGAAAGGCCTGCCCTGCATGGGCTCCCCCACAGATGAGCCACATCTCAGTGGTAACCCCATTGGGAGTTGGATTCCCTCTCTGCATAGGTCTCCCTCCCTTTCTTACAGGGCAATCTCCCTAGGAAACATTCAGCATGCAGTTTTTGTCCTGGGGGGGTGGGGTCTGTTTCCAGGGAACCCAATGTAAGGTCTTTTTACCTCAAGATATTATGAGGGAATAGCTCTAAGACATGAAACTCCTAGATTTTCCAAATTCTCTGGGGTGAGTCTGTATTATTTTAAATGACTAAAATGGCATCGTCTTTAAAAGAGGCAGGGTCCTCCAGGAGTGTCAAAATGGATCAAGTTGATGCATTTCAATACATACATTTTATTTTTTCTGCTTGCTCTCAGACTTTTTTAAAAAAATGTAAATATTTTCATTGCAATTATATCACTGGTAAGTCTAATGAGCTAAGGTTAAATACAAATGCACACACTTGGGAGCATAGATCATGCCTCCAGCATGTGTCCCAAGGACGCCACGTAGAGTATAATTCTTTTTTCTTGGAGTATTGTCTTCATATGCTGTGCTACTTACTAGGCAACCCCCTCCTCCCAAAAAAATCAGCCTCATTGCTGGATACCAGGACATTGGGTGCTATGCTGACTTTGCCCATCTTCTCACCTAACCCACTGTCCACTAGAACTTTTTACCCCGAATACCACGGAAAGGTTCAAGAAATCCAATTTTCCTCAGAGGATTAAGCTTTTATTTTTTTTCTTCCTTGAGGATATTCGAAAAATTCTGACAGCAGTTTCAAGAGAGGAGGCCTGAGAACATGTTGAGTGGTGCCACATCTTTAGAACAAATCCTCAACCATCCAGAGTGGCCCCTTGGAGAGGACAATGCTTTTTATGTATCAGCACCAGGGATTGGTTTAAAACAAAATCTGCCACATAACTATCGGAGTCGCTTTTATGTTCCACGTAATTCCTCCTGCTCTAAGGCCACAGGTTGTCTGTCAACAGCTTCGGTTAAGAAATAATAAAATGTAAGAAGTAGCTGTTTGAGTCAGACTTGTACTTGTAGGTATGGTACATCTCCTTCTGTGGATAAATGCCAAATCATTGTAGTGGTGCCAGAAAAAGCCATCAGGATCCACAGAAGCAAAAGGGGGAAGAAGAGAGTAAGAGAGAGAGAAGCTTGTAGAAAACCCCTTGGCGGGGCACCTGGGTGGCTCAGTTGGTTAAGCAACTGCCTTCGGCTCAGGTCATGATCCTGGAGACCCGGGATTGAGTCCCACATCGGGCTCCCTGCTCCTCAGGAAGCCTGCTTCTCCCTCTCTCACTCCCCCTGCTTGTGTTCCCTCTCTCACTGTGTCAAATAAATAAAATCTTAAAAAAAAAAAAGAAAAGAAAACCCCTTGGCAAACTCCTGTACTACCCACAGATGGGTATGAGTCTAACAACTGAGCTGATCCACGGGGAGAGAGGACACGTAGGGAAATCCTCGTTTCTGGAATGGTAGTCTTACAAGTGACCCGACTCTGGGAGTCCATCTCCAGAAAACAGTCAGAACTGTGGGGAAACTTTCGTGCACCAAAATGTCATCACAGTGATGTTGTTTATTTGTAACGACGATGGAAATAGGCTAAGTGCTCAACACTGGGGATGTGGTTGCATAAGCTGCTACATTTAACGTTTCTGAAGACTTTAGGATCGTAAGGAAAAAGACTCAGCCATCATGTTGAATGAACTAAGCAAGATCTATGGTTTTACATCTGATGTGAGGTCGGCTCCATCAAAACAGACACAAACTATGCAATCGCTAAAAACCTACTGGAAGGAGGAGCAAAAAAAACCGTCAGCAATCCATTGGGTATCTTAGAACACTGAGGTTCTGCAAGATTTTCCTTCCTTCCTTCTAACTCGTTTTCCTGTTACTGACTCTCTAGAACGGAAAGAAGGTTATAAACTTCATAATGATTGAAGGAGAAGGAGGAGAAGGAAGACAGTGGCTGTCCCTTCACCCTGGTTTCCAAGGTAATTTTAGAAACAACAGATCTGAGGCATCACTGGAATGGGGTGCCAGGCCCCTGGGAGGGAGGGCAGAAAATCAACAGTGTGAGGAACGGACCCAAATGAACATGGTAAAATGAAGGCAAAAGGGTCACCACATCAAGAACTGGCAATCAGGTAATAATTTTTATAGGTTAGCCAATGTGATTTCCTGGTGTTTCTTTCCAGCAGATCGTCCTCCTGTTTAGTCTACTGTGTACTCCAGGGCCTTTGTTCACACAGTAGTAAGAACCATGAGTCTCTTCTTGGCTTGGGTTTTAGAACCCAAAGCCTCTGAAGAGCTGCAAAAAGTTGGGGATATTACATAGGAACCAGGCTTGCTGGCTCTCCAGATTAGAAGGTGTTGCCCAGACCAGGAGGATGGGAAGAACTGGAGAGGAGGTTAGGAGGGTCTTCAACAGTTGGTCCTGCCATACCACCACCTCCCCTCGTCATGTGGGCATGGGAGAAAATAATGCACAAACCCCACGCAGGCCAGAGGGAACCTGCATCCCTTCCCCAGGTAGAACCAGAGGGCTGCAAGACGCCAGAGCAGAAAGGTGGTGGATGGAAGCAGTCAAAGCAGCGACCGGGGTTCCCCATTCCCATGTGGTACAGCCGAGAGCTGGACTCCCCCTTGTCTGAGAGTGTAGGGAGGTGTGACTTCCATCCAGTGCCCAACCACCCTGCGGGATGTGCAAGGGGAAGATATTCCTCTGCTCCAGAAAGCCCACCCATGGGGCCCAGGGCCTCCCCGGCTCCGAGTCCCTGCACCCAGGGAAGTGAACCCGAAGCCCTCCAGAACCAGCAGAGAGATCCAGCTAACCCTGAAAGAGCCCTGAGATGAGTAGAGGACCCAGTAATGACCCGTGTCATGTCCAGCATCAGACACAGCCATCTTGCTGGCTCCCAGCACAGATGGAAAATCGCACTCAGCAAATGCACAGGCCTCAGACTCAACCATAGCCACATGGAAGGCCCCAGGAAATGCAACGTAATCATGGGAAGGGGAGCTGCTGAACTGATGGAAATTGAATTTCTAATACACCAGGGAATGGGAACTCAAATGGGAAAGCAGCTATTTCATTGATACTAAGAAGCCATCGATTATAAAATGCATCATTAATTTATGTACCACTAAGAAAGAAAGATGCCAATTAGTCTATGAAACAATGCTTTCTCATCACTTAGAATCTAAATTTTATGCTTGCTGAAGCTTTCCTAGACTTATGGGGATAAGGACTTTTATTATATATCACTCTTGTGTATGCATAAAAAAGATAATTAATTAATTAATTGAGAAATCCGGGAAGGTATCTTTGCAGTCAGAGTCTAACCATGCCGAACCAATGTTCATATTTTTCAGTACCGTATTGTCCTCTGTGTTGATGATAAAACATTTCTTACAAGTGTCCCCACTACTGGCTCCAGGCTTCCTTCCGAGGTGTCACCACCCATTCTAAGAGGCTTACTGTGGGTGCATTCTTGTTCGACATGTAGAAACAGGCAACGTCTTTTTAAATCACTCAGTAACAAAATGTATCGACGTTTCCAATACTTGTCGAAATCTACCTCTAATACCTTGCATGAAGTGGTCGCTTTTCAGAGACTCCCCAAACACAAATGTTTGCTTTACTAATATCTACTTTACACCCCACTTTACATTTCAATCCTGAAACTCCAGATGATCATCTTGAAAACATTTCAAAGAGCAACTGAACTCAATTTGGGTACCACCGGCAATGCACAGGATTCAACAGAAGGGACAAGAACAAGTTATGCCAATGAACAAGTTCAAACATTCACAGGCCATTATGTCGGCCCTGTCACCCAGCCAATAATCGAGACTCAGAGATGCCATCAGTAATAAGATCCGTATTTCAGGAATGTCAATACATGAAAAGGCATGTATTAGAATTAATGAAATATGAACACTTGAGTTCAAGAAATATTTAAAGGCACATATCTTGCACAGCTGAGCTGGTAAAATAAAGTTGTACCCATTACGCAGGTATGGCGAGGAGGCAGTACATTTGCAACTTAAAGGCTTCCAGCAAAGGGTATATTAGCAGGCTGGCCACAGAGGGGTCTAACGTCCTTGCTCAAATGTGGCCTCATGGTACCTGGCAGGAATTGGTTCAGCAGGAATGACGCCCCAGAACTAGCTGCTGACACGAACAGAGGGAGGTCGCACCGCTTCTCGATGAAGGATCCAGCCCCCACGTACCTGTCCCTTCCAATAATCCATTTTCCTCCTGGCCCTTGGTCAGATGGGGAGTCTTTCTGACAAAGAGCAGATTATAACCTTTCCTTTGTGGAGTGGCTGTAGGGCAGGATACAAACAAAACAAAATAAACAACAGCGACACTGAACTGACGGATGAAGGGAGGAGGAAAGGGAGTAGGATCTGGTGTTGTATTATTGTGTTGACTCATTGTATTATGAGTCACTTCGCCTTTGGGAGGCAGAAACTAGTTACTCAGTAACACCATTTCCTCTTCTTCCTGGGCATATAACAAGACTGTGCCTCACAGCTCCCTTGCATTTAGATGGGGCCACGGAATTGATTTCTGGGGCCAGTGGAATTTGAGCCGAGGGCTGGAATATCCCACTTCTAGGCTTGAGATCTAAACCCTTACGTTTGATCCTCTCTTCTTTCTCTTATCAACTGCCACCAGATTAAGAGGACCGAAGAGGGGATTCTCATGCCCTAGAAGAGGGAGGTCCCTGAATAACAGGGTCCAATGGATGACCTTGACCATCACACTACACAGATAGTACCAGCAGCAAGAAATAAGGCTTTGCATGCTATATAGTTACCCTGCTCTGTTTAATACATGCTCTGCCTCAGCTTCCTCATGCAGGGTAAATTCACTACTTAGAGGAGTAAGCCCCATGCCAGCCCCATGGGAAATATACATAAATAGTGGCTATATGTTACCATTGCTGAGCCTGTCAGAGACAATTCTAACGGGTAGGAGGCTTTTTGCCACCTAGAGCAGAGGGAAGTAAAACTCCTATAAATACCAACTGATAGGGACAGTCTTTAAAGTGAAATTCGAGCGATCACATTTTCAGAGACTGAGAATATTCTGCAAATAGTAATAAAGACCCTGAAACAAGGAAGTGACGGATTCCCAAGCAGGCAGAGTAGGTTAAGAACCGATGTCAGACCCAGAAGGAGGTCAGCAGAGGTTGGGAGAAGAGAAATTTGGATCAAGTCAGAACAGAAACGGCTCCCCAAGCCACACTGGGCAATGGCTCTGCACAGCCCCTCAGGGAGAAAGGGGTGGCGGCTGTCATGAAAATTCTACCCCTGGCTATTGAATAATGACGTTAATACAGAATAAAGTATATGTGGTTCTTTCTCAATGGCGTCTCTGTCACTGTCGTTGGATCCCTTTACTTCTTCCACGAGGTCCTCAGTTAGGAGAACCATCTAGGAATGGGGACACCCACCCACCAGCGATTTGGAGTCAGTTCTAGAGAAGAAACTGGCTTACCCTTGTCAAAAGTGACTTTAACCAGCTTTCTTTCTAGCTGTGCTTGCAACACATTCTCCTGGCCTAAGAGACGTTCCCCAGCCACGCTTCTCATTCCTTCGTTCATTCACTCACTCACTCATTCATTCATTCACTCAAGAAGCATTTATTGAGCACCTACTATGCACCAGGCACCATGTTAGCCACTGGATAGACAACAACAGCAAAACGAACATGGACCCCGCCCTCTTGCTCTTACAGCTCAGCATGGGAAGATAGACAGGAAGCAGGTAAGCCAATAAATGTATGATTACATCTGTAGACAAAGGGTTCTGAATGGCGGGGGGGGGGGGACCATGATGTTCTCTAACAGGGAAGAACAAGAGGCGAGATCATCTAGGAACCCCTACCTGGGGAGATGGTAATTAAATCCCTTTGGTCTGTGTGCACCTTCTCTCTTCAATACACAGTAAACACCCTGGAGACAGGGATTTCTGCAGCATTTGGCAATGTCCCCACACACAGTAGGTGCTCATTCAATTCACTGATAAGGTGTCTGCCTCTTGGTCTTGCAGAGAGCATCAACCTAACTCTGTGTTTTGACCTCGTCTTCTGCCCATCTGTTGGGTCCCGGTGACCTCTCAGGCAGGCTGGATCTCTGTGGTTCCCAGCAAGCTAGAGGACGCTGGGGAATGATCTTGGGAACTGTCGCCTCCCTCACACCACCCTTGGCTGGAGATGCAGGCATCCTGGGAAGGCTTACAGGCTTGCCTTCTCTCTCAGAGAGTCGTCTGTAGCTTTAGTGTCGCTCTAGCCACTCTCTTAAAAAAAAAACACCACAGTCAGAGTCATGATTAAAAGGGAAAAATCAAACAGTAATAACACTCCAGAGACACCAGAAGTATTATGAAAAGGAAGTGTTTAAGTGGAAAATACTGAGCTTTGGAAACAAAACTGCAGGCATCCGAACTTACTTACGTAGGAAACCCCGGGAAGGGATGCGAGGGACAGTGAGGAGGTCTTTTGCCACTGAGTCAAGTCCCCAGCATTTGCTCTGGGATTTGAAACTTTCCATGGTCTTACATTTCATCAGCTGCTTTGAATTACTTTTAAAGGAACACATTTTTAGTGAGAAATTTTTGACAGAGAACGGGGAGCAGATGTAATTCTTTGGAATAATTACTTCCTTTGTTGACAGCCTTTTTTTTTTTTTCCACAGCACCCACTTGCAATTAAATACAACAGTAATTAAAATCTCTAAATTCACTCAGAATTATTGTCCCGTCGGTCACCTCCAGAGAGCCTTCAAATGTCATTGTGGAGAAAAATGTCTTCTCAGAGACGCACGGCGCTAAGACAGAGGGCTTGGATTTTTCTAATTTGTAGTCAGAAATTGAAAATACGCAGGCAGTTTTTTAACTGATTTGAAAATCATCACCATGAATTAAAAATCCAAGGCTCGAGACCATAAGATACATTAAACTCTCTTGGGGGAAAAAGGGAGACTGGGTTGGTTTTGTTGTTTTTTGCTTTTTGTTTTGTTTTTTACATTTTTATACAAATTACAAGCACATTCAAGGATTTAGTAACATCACGTTAGAGACATGGACCGATACACTTCCCCAGCGCAGACATGAAAGCATTCGGTCTAATTTAGCCATGACCTCCATGTGCCTTTCTGAGCTTGTCCCTAACTGAGACAGAGTGGGTTTCCATCTGGGTAACTCTGACAGTTGAGTCTTTGAAGGTTTTTAAAGTGATTTGAGAAGGGTCTCCTCTTCCCCATCCCCTCCCTCTCCTCTGGCATGTCTCAGTTTTCTAAAAGTTACTGTCCCCCTTCCAAGAAACAAGCAAGCAACTTCCAAGAGAAGCTCAGACTGCCTCGTTCCATGGCCCAGATGAGTTAGTCATGCATCTGCCCCAGTCTTGGTGCCCTTTTATTAAAATGACATCTTTCGCCAGGCCTCTGACTTTCCTCACTCCAGTCCTTACAAAGCTCTGTCCTCCCCTATGGCCTCTGATGGATCCCTTTCCTGTTCCCGTAACTCTGATGCCGACTTTGCCTGCCTCTAGAGCACAGCAGGACTGAGCCTCAGTTTACCTTCCTGTCCTTAGTTTTCCATCTAGATAACATACTGACCCTTTCCGCACCCTCCATCTTGCTACTTTCTCCACAGGGAATGCCTTTCTTTTTGTGTATGCCCATTCAGTTTCTCTCCACCCTTCAGTCCCAATCTGAGAAGTGCTGCTCCTTGAAATGGGCCCCAAAGGTCGGCGGGGAGCTCTGTGGGAATCCTAGGGTGTTCATAAAACTCCCCATGCTGACTCGGATCACATTCAGACCCTCTTTTCGCCACTGAGCCAGAATCAGAAATCTTCTCCTGATAGCCCCACACCCTGACAATTGATTCTCACTTTTGTTCTGTTGCTCTTTTGTTTCCAAGGTATGGGACTGAGAGTTGGGTGGAATTGCTGTGCTGGCCAGTTTGAGGGGTTTAAGCAGATGGGAAAGAGACTGGCCACCCAGGTAACCATTCATGACTTGAGAACACTCGATGAGCCCTCCTTGCCGGGAGAGAAGATCTCCAGCCTTGTGGATGTAAGTGTGAAGAGGTAGCTCTCAGCCCTGCTGATGAACTTCAAATCCTCAAGCTCTGGACATTCAAGACCATGTTCTGTCCCTATGGGATTCCTGTGAGGTGGGAGGTTTAGAACAACAGGATGAAGGGAAAGATGGAGTTTTCAAGGTTCCAAAGCCTAAAAAAGGAAGTTCTCTGATGGTCCGTGTCTGGGACCAAGTCTTTTGACTGCAAGAACATGCAAGCTAAAAGACACAGTTGGGGTGTGCCTGGGTGGCTCAGTTGGTTAAGCGACTGCTTTCGGCTCAGGTCATGATCCTGGAGACCCCGGGATCGAGCCCCACATCGGGCTTCCTGCTCTGCCGGAAGCCTACTTCTCCCTCTCTCAGTCCCCCTGCTTGTGTTCCCTCTCTCACTGTGTTTCTCTCTGTCAAATAAATGAAAATAAAAAAATCTTAAAAAAAAAAAAAAAGACACAGGTGGGTCATTCGGGAATCCACAGGACTGTCACAGAAACCCAGGAACAAGAAGCAAAAGCACATCGGGTGCCTCTCAAGAACCACAGCCTGGAAACTTCTAGAACCTACGCTATTATTTCCTTAGACTCACCCCCATTACTCAGCACATTTGTCCCTTCCTTCTTTTGCCCTCAGCTATCTGTCCTGTTCCCTCATAGTCATTCCTCCCTCATAATGTTCACCTGCCCTTGGCTTTTTAAGTGCTCCCCACTTGACCTGGGATCTTCATGTCCATTTCCTGATTGCCTGACTTCTCAGCCCCAATTCCACCTTGCTGAGAGAGCAATGTGATCTACCCAGAAACTCTGTACAAGGTCACTGAGGGGCCTAAGTGAGGCTCCCCCGCAGCTTGCTCTGTTAGTGCGAGGAGGTGGTCCTGGTGGGGATCAGTCACGTGGTAGGTGTGACCACTCGAAGATGTGTCTCCTTTTAGCAGGGCTGGGATTAGAGCGCCCCAGGAGCCCCTTCAGGGTCCAACTGGGAGAGATGCTGGAGGTGTTGAGGGTCGCAGACCAGAGTTCCCAGGACTCCCCTCATCAAGTCTGTTTTAGGGTAGCAAGCACACCCGGAAACCTCTTTCACTATTTGATGACCTAGGGTACTGGGCTCCTCCCTAGGACCTTAAAATATTTTAAGCTATTACCTTACCTTAAAGTTAAATACTAAGAAAAGCCTTTAGGATCACACATTCATGGAAAGATGGCTCACCTTCCATGACTGTTGAATGTTTAAAAAAAAAAAAAAAAAAGATCTACCTCCACATAAGTCATTAGCCTCTTTACACCAGAAAGGTCCAGGATGCACCTTGTGGAAATAATTGTGAACACAGGAGATAATTGGCCACATTTGCCAAACAGTGCTCACAAGAAAAGGATGTGCCCATCACTGTTGGAACTCCTGAAGCTTAGTCCTAAGGTTTAGGATTAAGGACAGTTGCCAGACATGAACTTCTGCAGAACCAAAGCCCCTACTCAGAAAAGGGGGCAAGAAGTGACAGTAGAGAGTCTTCATTAACTTAGCCCCCGCATCGCTTCCTGGCATGTTGAGTGGATGAGGAAAAAACGTGCAATGTCTGTACCTGGTTATGTGCTTGGAGAAGAGCCAGAGAGATGGTCTCTATTCGGTTCCCCAGGTGGCTCTATCTTGTTCCGTGGCTGCAATGGGGACCTGAGGCCCTGGCTGGGAAGATGCCTATGCAGACCCTTGTTCTCTGTGGGGCAAGCTTAGGCTCTACAAGGGTGATAAAAACTTCTTGCCATGAATGGAAAAACTGTAACAATGACAACTAGAACATCAGACTGCAGCCCATCCATCTTGCCCTCCTCATGGTCAGGGGACATCCTGTCACTTGTCCAGCATCTTGTTTTCATCCTACTCTGCAATGACAGTTGGACATGACGCAAGAAGATCAGATATAATGGATGACCTCTCTCCTTTAGGAAATGTATTTATCTCATTAAGTGAAAGGGGGGGAAATTGACTTCTGTATGAAGGTCAAAAATTCAACATCAACGCTTAATTTCTTTAAAAAATTGCTCAGTCAGGGCACCTGGCGGGCTCAGTTGGTTGGGCGACTGCTTTCAGCTCAGGTCATGATCCCGGAGACCCGGGATCGAGCCCCACATCGGGCTCCCTGCTCGGCGGGAAGCCTGCTTCTCCCTCTCTCACTCCCCTGCTTGTGTTCCCTCTCTCGCTGTGTTTCTCTCTGTCAAATAAATAAATAAAATCTTAAAAAAAAAAATTGCTCAGTAGCCCAGAAATAGAGCGTAGACCTCAAACAAGATGAAGAATGCCTGTCTACAACCAACAGCTAATACGATACACGTGGTGAAAAAGTGAGTTCCATTAACACCAAAGATAAGATAGATAAGCTGATGGTTGCTAGGGGTGGGAGGGATGGGGTGGCTGGGTGATGGACACGGGGAGGGTATGTGCTATGGTCAGCGCTGTGAATTGTGTGAGACTGATGATCTCACAGACCTGCACCCCTGAAACAAATAATACATCATATGTCAACAACAACAACAAAAAATAAGACAAGGACGTCCTTTCTCAGACTGTGTCTGATGAAGTGTGGAGTTTCTAGTCAATGAAATCAGACCATGAAAAGAAAGGCAAGAGGTAGATTTGGGAAGGAGATAGAATTGTAGTCTGTATGTGATATCACTGTTGATTTAAAAAATCTAAAGCGATTAATAAAAAGTTATCAGTCTGAAAAAGAGACTGGAATAGGGCAGAAAGATATCAAATCGACATATTTTTTTTTTCCTAGATATAGCCACAGCGGTTTTGGAATTAGATTAGGTGATAGACCAAACACAGAGGACTTCCACATTTTTAGGACAACAGGGACAAACCCAACAAGAACTGAAAAATGGGAGAAAGAAACATACACAAGAGAAAAATATTGTGACTAGTAGAACAAAGCGCAAGAACCTCCCTGCAGACTGGAAAAATACAAAGAGCGGGAGGGAAGCTTGGATCCATCAGTATGTGATTGATAGTTCACAAGCGGGGCACCCGGGTGGCTCAGTCAGTCAAGAGTCTGCCTTCAGCTCGGGTCATGATCTCGGGGTTCTGTGATCGAGCCCTGTGTGGAGCTCCTTGCTCAGCCCTCATCGGGCTCCCTGTTTGTCTCTCTCCCTCTGCTCGTGTGCTCTCCCTCTCTCCCTCTCAAATAAATAAATAAAATCTTTAAAAAAAATAGTTCACAAACAAGTTTCATTTGTGAACTGATAACCCAGAGAGAGTATTTAAAAATTGAATCTAGCAGAATATTAAGAGAATAATACGTTGTGGCCAAGTAGAATTAATTCTGTATACTCCATAGAATATACTCCTGTAATTCACTACAATATATCAGGGAGGAAAATAGATGAGTTTTACTACACCTGAAAAAAACATTTGGTAAATTTCAACATGTAGTCTAATTTTTAGAAAGGAAAAGGCCTTAGAGAAGAAATAAAAGGAACTTTCTTTAATCTAACGAAGGTCCCATATGAAGAAACATAAATGGACAGGGAATGTAGGAGGTTTGTTAACCATCACTGGGAGGAGGGAAAATGCAACTTAAAACAATAAAAATATAATTTCTCGGGGCGCCTGGGTGGCTCAGTTGGTTAAGCGACTGCTTTCGGCTCAGGTCATGATCCCGGAGACCCGGGATCGAGCCCCACATCGGGCTCCCTGCTCGGCGGGAAGCCTGCTTCTCCCTCTCTCACCCCCCCTGCTTGTGTTCCCTCTATGGCTGTGTTTCTCTCTGTCAAATAAACAAAATCTTTAAAAAATATATATATATATATAATTTCTCCCTAAGATAAAAAGAATATAAAAGATTAATCCTATGCCAAACCAGCAACCTTCTAAGGAAACATTACTGGGAGCAAAATTTGAAAACCATGATGAAATTTTGCCAAGCATTTTACAAACAGGTGACCAGCGGGCACCTGGGTGGCTCAGAGGGTTAAGCCTCTGCCTTCAGCTCAGGTCATGATCTCAGGGTCCTGGGATCGAGGCCCACATCGGGCTCTCTGCTCAGCAAGGAGCCTGCTTCCTCCTCTCTCTCTGCCTGCCTCTCTGCCTACTTGTGATCTCTCTCTCTCTGTCAAATAAATAAATAAAATCTTTAAAAAAAAAAAAGGAAAAGAAACAGGTGACCAGCATTTCCACAATTTGTGAAAACACAAAGAGGCATGAAAGAGATGTTAATTGGTGTGTCTTTTTTTTTTAATTTAAGAATCATTTTTTATCCTGTACAATTCTAATCCATCTTGTAGTGTGTAAATTAAATCTCACTGCTTTAATGGTGTTTCATCAGCATTCCCTTTATGTATCCAAAAGTAACTGTAGTGGCTGATCAGACGTGGTTTCCATCACGATACCTCTTATTTGGGCAGAGACAGAAAAGTATCTATGCCATCACTGAGTTGTAAATTATCATGCATCCACTGAAGCCCTCACACCTGAGGGCTTCACAGGCACCGCTCCCTTCCCATCCTCACTGTGGAAAATGGAAAACACACGGAGTCCTGCTTTTATGGCCGAGAGTCTAGGATCTCAGGAGCACAAAAAATGGTAAGAGCCGAACTCACCACCTGCACTTTTGCCCGGGTTCAACAACACCTTAACTATTTCAAGGGTCAGAGTTGAGAGCCTGAGCCCGCCAGCTGGTCTCTCCACAAACATGTCTGTGACCAGGGGTCACATCCATCCAGCCTCCAGTGGAGGGAGAGAACCCAGAAAGGGAAACAAAGATGCACCCTGTTGATTGCAACTCCTGGCTGTAGTAGCAGTTCAGTTTAATAAGCATCTAACCAGACACGACCTGGGGTTCGGTGCTGGGCACCTCTGGCGGAGTAAGACATGATTCGTGACCCCTAATAATTTATATCTCTGTTTTGTTGGTTCTCAAAGTGAGGTCCTGGGACCAACAGCATCGGCATCTCTGAGACACTTGTCAGAGATGGGCCTACTCAGTCCTCCCTCCAAAACTACTGGATCCGAATTGCTGGGGGTTGGAGTCTGAATTCCATTTAAATATGAGAACCGTTACTTTATAGGCAATGCCTCCCTATTTTCCTTGTAAAAGTTTTTGCTAAAGATCACCTGTGGCTACAAAAGAAACCATTGTGTGTATAACTTGTTTTTGCTATTTGGTTATAAAATGGTGGGACACATGTTTCATGTAGGACTTCTGAAAACAGACCGGTATCCTAGAGTTATTCTACGTAGAATGTTCCTAGAGGAGAAACATATATTCAAATAATGCAACATTATTTCTTGAGTTCCTATGATGTATCAGACACTTTAGATAATATTGCAATTTATCGTTTCACGCACATAGCTTTCTTTTTTTTTTCTGAATGAATTCCATGGGATAAATTTCTAGGCATGTGGGGAACAAAGATTAGGAACGTCTTTATAATTCTCAATGCTTGCTGCCATGCTGCCTTCTAAGTGGGTTTGTCCTCAAATGATGCCAGCTGTCCTGTGAGTGTGAGTTTTAGCACCAGCTTCCCCACGCAGGGCACAAGCCTTCTATTTTCATGTGTTTAAAATATTGCCTCAAGGTGGCTCAATTCTACTTTCTTTCTTTTCTAATGAGGTCGTAGATTTTTCCCATGTGTTTCTTTAATAATCACATTGCTTCTTGCATGAGTCATCTGTGCATGATTTTTTGTGTGTCTGTGGGTGATTTCTTGATTATCAGAGCTATCACTTTAACTCAAGAAGCTTCTCTTAGACTCTGGGAACAGAATCACATTCCAGGTTGGTTCTCTGTGACTAGGAGCATGGAATTAAGCACCAGAAAGAACATGGAATCCCTCATCTGAGCTTTTGGTAGAACTTCTACGGAAGTATCTGTTTGAGTCTTTCCTGGGCTGCATCTAGTCCATATGGGGTATGTCAGTAAGAATCGGAAAAAAAAAGATTGCTGGGGTTGCTGTCCCAAGGCCCTGGGGATGAGGCCTGATGAGCAGAGAGTTTCTGTCTTCATTGGCTCCCGAGCCCACATGCCCCTACCCAGTGAATATAGTCTGCTGGACCTTATCCTTTTGCCCTGGGTCTGTCACCTCCAGTGCCTAGGAAGAACTCCCAATTTTATGAAAACCAGAGCAAAGCAAGAGAAATTCTGTTATTTCCCTCCTTTTATGGCCAAAGTTTCTTGCATGATGGTTTCCGGATTTGAGGATGGCCCCACCACTTCTGGTTGTCTTTTCTGTGGTTTGGGAGGAAGCCCTGGGCTTAAGCACATGGGACCCTAAAAAGGACCCAGGAGTTGGAGGCCGTCTCCTGCCAGGGCTCGTGGAAGTTACTAAGTGCTGTGTGTGCCACAGTTTCTTATTAGTGAGAAGGAGGGGAGAGCGTGTTGCTGAAGTCACTCTGGTGCTGTCTAAGGCAATTCCCTGCAGGACTCCCTCCCCGTTAGCTCTGACATGTTCAAAGAACTTTAAGGCTCTACCTCAGCTTGTCCCTGACCACTGAGCTCTCAGTAACTCCTTGTTCTTCCAGGTGTTGAACTCATCTGCACCGTCCGCATAATGCACGCAAGCCTTTCCCAGCTTACAAGGAAAAATCCCTTTTCCCACACAGCCCCTCCCTCTAGCTACACTGCTTTCTCCTTACTGGGCAGCCAAACTTCTAAATGAATCCTGCAGGTTAGTCTGTACTCCTTCACCTCCCATGCTCGGCTGAGCCTGGGGAGCCATGTCTCCATTCCAGCAAGTACTCTTGAGCTGTTCTCACAAGCCTACTAGCTTAACTCTTTTCTTGCCGATCCCAATGGGTATCATCCAGTCCTTATCGCCAGAGACCTTGAAGATCTACCCTCAGTTTCCTTGACTGCAATCTATAGACCTTAGTAGAATTGTGACTCAAATAACCCAATAATAAAATTTAAAAATATACATCTTTATGTATGTACATTTACACAGGAATATATAAAATATATAAAATATAAAATATATTTTATATATACATATATTTTATATATTTCAAGGAAATGTTAACACTGGCCAGATTTTGGATTCTATTAAGAAAATACTGTTGGGCGCCTGGGTGGTTCAGTGGGTTAAGCCTCTCCTTTCGGCTCAGGTCATGATCTCAGGGTCCTGGGATCGAGGCCCGCGTCAGGCTCTTTGCTCAGCAGGGAGCCTGTTTCCTCCTCTCTCTTTGCCTGTCTCTCTGCCTACTTGTGATCTCTCTCTCTGTCAAATAAATAAATAAAATCTTTAAAAAAAAAAAAAAAAGAAAATACTGTTGAGTTTTCAGGTGTGAAAATAGTCCTTATTTTTAGAAATATCTATCTATCGAAATGCTTAATATTAACATGGCACAGTGTTGAGGTTGTTCTGAAACAACATAGGCAACGGGCCATGGGCTGGGGGTATAGAGGGAATAAGACTGGCTCTGAGCAGTATGGTTGCCAGGCTCCAAGATGGCCCCAGTGACCGCCAAACCTTAGTATCCACGCTCCTGTGTAGTATCCTCCCACACAGAAAGAGTTGACCTGTGTCACCACAAGATATGGTGGAAATGCAGGTGCCTGACTTCCAAGGACAGGTCACATACATCTCTGCCTTGCCCTCTCTAAGATCACTCACTTTGGGGAGGAGCCAGCTAACATGCCATGAAGACACTTGAGCAAATCTTTGGAGAGAGCCACATGGAGAGAAAGTAAGACCTTCTGCCAACGACCGGCACTAACTTGCCAAGCATGTGAGTGAATCACCCCGTAAGCTGATCGTCAGTCCCCAGTCAAGCCCCTGATGACCACAGTTCCGGATCTGCACAGCTAAGCCACTCCTGAATTTATGACCCATGAACACGGTATGCAATAATAAATGCCGTATTGAGTTGCTAAGTTCGGGGGTAATTTGTCACCTGCCGTAGGTAACCAGTATGAGTGAAATCCCTGAAGGATGGTAACAGGCAATGACTTTGTGACATAATTCTCTCAATTTTACACACATTCAAAATTTCATTACCAAAATATGTGAAAGCCAATATTTACACCCACAAAAAAAAAAAAAATCTTGGTGTTTCATACAATTCCATTATCTATCTTCTTCTCTACCCTCTCCTTTTATGCTTGAATGAATGATTCTGTACTTTAATAAATTTTGCCTCCCAAATATTTATCTAACTCCCCAACCTCTTCACTAAGCAAGATCCATATACCTAACACCAAACATGTCTTCCCAAAAATGCTCCTCTTATGGTCCTGACGTGAATGTTACCATCATCCGACCAGTTCCCCGAGTGAGCAACTAGGAGTCGTGCTGGGCCACTCTCCCCCACTAAGCCAACCACCTTCCAGGTCCTGTCTGTTCCATCTGCTAACTAGCTTCTTACTTCCTCCCCCTTCCCCTTGCCATCCCCACTTCAACAGCCCTAGCTGGGACCTTCATTTTCTCTAACCGTTAATGCTTACGGTAGCTAAGCTATGGGAATAGATCCAAATACACAATGACTCAACATAATAAATGTTTATTTCTAGCTCACACAGCAGTCCAGGGTGCGCCTCCAGGAAGTAGGGAGGCCTGTGTTGGTGGCAGCACCTGGATCTTCCTGACTTGGTTTCCAAGGACTCAACTCAGTGGGCCAGTAGGAGGAAAAGCATAAAGCCAGCACAAGGGAGGTCTCAAAGGCCCTCACCAGGATGTAGCAAAATTCCCTTCTGCACACATGGCATAGATTGGAATAAGGACACACAGCCACACCTAGCAGCAAGAGAGCCGGAGAAGTGTGGTCTAGCTGTGTATCCAGGAGGAAAATGTACGTCTGGGAAAACAGCTGGTGTTCTCTGCTAGACATCTTTTATCTGTCCATCCTTCACTCTGCCACCGAAGTGGTCCAACACGGAACTTGGGTAATATCTGGTGAGTGGGCGAGAGAGTGGCATCTATAAAGGTTCCCCAGCGTCTCCCTATCAGTATCAGGGCAAAGGCTGTAACTTCCTGTCATTGCCTCAAGGCCCTTCCTGCTCTGCCCTGATTTCCTTCTTAGTTTCATTTCACACATTCCCTCCTCTCACGCTAGTATTTGAGCAGATTGGGCCATTTGCCATTGCCTGAATCCACCATGTTCTCTCATATGCTATGTCTTTACCTACTTTTCCTCTGACTTTCCCATCCACAGAACGCCCACAGTTGAAGCATCGCTTCCTCTTGGAAGCCCTCACAAATGCCCGACTTGGACGCCCACCCAGGCAGAGTAGAGGCTGGCTTCCCCTTCAGCCCCTTAGCAGGTGGACCCACCTCTAGTCCACAGCTGCCAGTTGACCTGGAGATTCCATGCTGGTATCCGTGTCTCTCCCGCAGGAAGTGAGCTGGCTCGCGGGGAGAGCAGCGCCTGTTCTATCTACTCTCTTCCTGTCTGCGATGGGGCAGCAACCAGTCAGCCATCTTTAGCTTTCTCCGTTTCAAATTCCACTAGCAGCCAAAATAAGCATCAGCCTAGAAAGAAAATATCAGCCAGGTAAATAAGAAGTTCCTTCCTCCCGTTGGGTAAAGGGTACCACCAGCATCCCATGGGGCTTGCCTCATCTCCCCTCATCATTTACACGCAAATCACCAAATCCGATCCATTCCATGTTCTTGTTGTCACTGGGTCTTCCTCCTTTCTGTGTGCTTCACTGGCGGGTCCTGCCCTTCCCCTCACTCTCTCCTCCTCCTATGTGGTCCCCCTCTCCTCAGACCCCCTCTTCTACCACATCTGCACCGGGTACAGATCCAGAAGGGAACTTTCAGGGACACTCTCCCCATCCTAGCCAGGGCCAGCTCCTCGTCCTAAGCGCTAGGTGGTCCCAGACTCTTCCCAGCTTCGTCCCCTGCCCACTTGCCCTCCACGATGCCCTAAACCCAAATTGTTCTTTGTCATTCCTTGACTCCAACAGAAGCTTTGACTCCTCCAAGTCTGACCCTCTCTTTCAAAGCATCTTTCTTCCGCAACCCCACCTTGCCCTTTCCTACCATAGAACTTTTCATTAAGAAGCGGCTCAGAAAGTATCTTCTTCAAAAGCCTTCCCAGCACATAGAGGTCCCTACAGAGCTACTGAGCTCTACCTTCAGTTAAGCAAAAGGAGAGTCCTACTTCTAGAGATGTGAGTGGTTCCCCCAGGTGGCCAAGAAAGAAGTGTCCTAAGGAGGGACCTCAACAGAAACAGGCAGGAAATTCTCCCAAACTGACCCTGACCCCTGGCCTTCTTCACTAAAATCAACCAGTATTCCATTAAAAAGTTGCAGCCACAAAAAGGGGCATTCTTTCCTTGTGATTCACGTTACCCAGAAGTCTCTGGTTTCCCGGAATTTGTGTTAAGTAGTAGCTTTCAAAGATGATAATATTTGCCAACAATCCCTGGGGCACCACTTTACATTCTCCTAAAACAAAAAGGGGATTATTTGGTCGGTATTTCTCCTTTCTACAGGCTTTGGCATATGGCAGCTTCTCCCCTTCTGGCATTAAGTAGCGATACTCTCCCATTAAATTATGAGAATGACGCTTTGTCTTTAAACATCAGTTGTCAATTAAGGTTGACAAACAAGCTTCCTGACATTCTCAGGAACATCTTGCCCAGCGTGTGGTTCCCAATTTCTCCCTCCTTTTGTGAAACACTGGTCGCAGGCAAGCAGGCAGAAAAAATACATGAGCATTTTTTGTTGTTTTTTGTTTGTTTGTTTTTTTACCAGCTTCCTAGCCTCACCTTCTTGATTCTCCACACCTGCACTGTCCTCCCGAGCAATGAGCTTTGAAGATCGGGAGAAAAAAATGAGGCTGTGTTCATTGTTGATGAAATCACATGGAATAATTCTCTGTTGCCGACTTGTTATATTTCTCCTCTGGCTTTTTGCGGCCTTCTTTATAATGCGGGAGGGAGTTTTATCAGTCTTCCCCCTGCCTGTGGCTCCATGGTCCAGATTTTGGCTTCCCTGTAAGGTCCAGCTCAACCGCTAGCATCTCCTCTGCAACGTAGCCTTCCCGTCCCCAGGGAAGTCCTTTCTCCACGATCTTGTGCTGCCTTTGCAGACATGAGACATGCTGTCCGTAAGCTTCATGAGGGCAGACACAAGTTCTCATAGGCCCCGTGCCTATGGTGTAATGTGCTCTACATGCATATACTGAATTAATTCTTCAAGATCCAGCCCCATTTCTTTCCAAAGCTTTTCCTAGTTAACCCCAGGTTCACTTATGCCTGATATGACATACATATGTGTATATATGTATGTGCTCATCCATGCATAATGTATGTCTATCCACATATGGTCCGACATTCTTTGGATAATTCACTATAACAAGCAGGTAAAGCAAACAACCTTATCCCCATTTTACAGATGAGAAAACTGAGCATCAGAGGTGTCTCAGTAATCAGTTTGCAAGCCGGCTGAGGGACAGACCTTGCACTCAAATTCAAGAATGCCTATCTCTGCAGAGTTCTTTTTACTAAGCCGCCGTGTCTCTTAATGCTAAAAGAGGCCTGAAGTCTTCACTTTCCAAAATCAACAGCAGGGTCACATAATCCTTCCAAGGGCCGCATTCATTTAATATCGATCTTCCTTTGAGATTATCTCTCCTTTTATTCTTTACCTCGTGGTATGTTGTGCTTGGAAAAGCCTTCTGCCTGCAGTGGGGGCTGGCAACCGTGGCTGCCTCTTCCGTATAGAATGTGTTTTGCTCAATTTCTCTCATTTCTTATACTTTAGTAAAGCTTCCCAAACCACACTGAAGGTTTTGTTGTCTGTATGCACATCTCCTACTGGCCTTCTCTTAATGATGGGCCGTCTCTTTACTAGTACTCTTTCATCTGATTATGAATTGACTTTGCTCTTTGAATTATCCAAGCAATACAACTTCATTGTAGAAAGGATAGAAAATTCAGATAAATAAAAGGAAAATATTAATACTTAGAAATCTTACCACCCAGATGGGTCTTAAGGAGGGTACTTGTGATGAGCACCAGGTGTTGTATGGAAGCGATGAAGCAGTGAATTCTACTCCTGAAGCCAATATCGCACCGTATATCAACTAACTAGAATTTAAATAAAAATTTAAAAATCAAAACAGAATGCCCCCCCCCAAAATAAACCCCATCACCCAGAGAAAATACTACTGCTGGGGAAATACAAATCAAAACTTCATTGAGATACCATCTCACACCAGTCAGAATGGCTAAAATGAAGAAATCAGGAAACGACAGGTGTTGGTGAGGATGAGGAGAAAGGGGAACCCTCCCACACTGTTGGTGGGAATGCAAGCTTTTCCACTCTGGAAAACAGTATAGAAGTTCCTCAAAAAGTTGAAAATAGAGCTACCCTACAACCCAGCAATTGCATTACTGGGCATTTACCCTAAAGATGCAAATGTAGCAATCCAAAAGTGCACGTGCACCTCAATGTTTATAGCAGCAATGTCCACAAGAGCCAAACTACGGAAAGAACCCTGATGTCCATCAACAGATGAATGGATAAAGAAGATGTGGTGTCTATATAAAATGGAATACTATGCAGCCATCAAAAAGAATGAAATCCTGCCTTTTGCAAGATATGGATGTAACTGGAGGGGATTATGCTCAGCAAAATAAGTCAATCAGGGAAAGACAATTACCATAGGCTCTCTCTGATATGAGGAATTTGAGATGTTAGGGCAGGGGGTTCATGGGGGCAGGGAGGGAAAAAAAATGAGACACGATGGGACTGGGGAAGGAGACAAACCATAAGAGACTCTTAATCTCAGGAAACAAACTGCGGGTCGCTGGGGAAGGGGGGGAGGGATAGGGTGGCTGGGTTGCGGAAAAAATAAAAATTAATACAGTTTAAAAAATGACTACTGCTGTCTTCATCTTGCATTATTTTTCCCAGAAAAATATATTTGTATACATGCAGATTTTTATTTATTTTTTTTAAGATTTTATTTATTTGACAGTGAGAAACACAGCTAGAGAGGGAACACAAGCAGGGGGAGAAAGAGAGGGAGAAGCAGGTTTCCCGCCAAGCAGGGAGCCCGATGTGGGGCTCGAACCAGAAACTCTAGGATCATGACCTGAGCCGAAGGCAGATGCTTAACAACTGAGCCACCCAGGCGCCCCACACGTTGCACCTTTCTTATTTGTCTACC
The DNA here is from genome assembly GCA_004023965.1 of Spilogale gracilis. Classification (NCBI taxonomy): domain Eukaryota; kingdom Metazoa; phylum Chordata; class Mammalia; order Carnivora; family Mephitidae; genus Spilogale; species Spilogale gracilis. The sequence continues at coordinate 93,607 of PITA01002209.1, forward strand.
TGTTGCAGATCTGGGATGTTCCTTCCCATTCTCTGCTCTCATTTTCCTTTTCCTCTGTATGCTCAGAGAACCTCATACTCACCTTTCACTGAACTGAACTCATTCTCAGCAGGGGCAACACCGCTCCTTGTTGCTTCCAGTGCTGTTGTAATTTCTGCCATGGTCCTACCATCCCCTTGCATTTTAGTTTCTATTTCCTTCTCTCTCCCATTTTGTTGTCTTACCACAACATCTCTTACCTTTTCTGTAGAGAATTCACAATTTCTTCCTGTGTCTTGAGAGTGCTCAACGAATGCTCGCTGAGATTTCATTGTCTTTCCTGAAAAGCTCTCACCCTCTGGTTTTGAAAAGCTATGGCAATCCTCTAATTCTATGAGGTAGAATTTTTTTCATCTATCTCATTTCTGTCTTGTTCTATTGCTGTTTGCTTATTTTTATAAGTCATTCATTTAGGGCTCCTGGGTGGCTCAATTGGTTAAGTGACTGCCTTCAGCTCAGGTCATGATCCTGGAGTCCTGGGATCAAGTCCTGCATTGGGCTCCCTGCTTATGGGGGGTCTGCTTCTTCCTCTGACCCCCCCTTTCATACTCTCTCTCTCTTCCTCTCTCTCTCAAATAAATAATAAAAATTAAGAGAAAACCTTTCGGTCATTCATTTAATTGAAAAATATATTAGTTGAAGATCTCCACAGGGCAGGCACTAGAAGGAATAATGTTGAAAGGGAAAAAAAAATCCTAGCACTGGCTTACAGTCCCATTCCCTCCTGTGAAAGAGATTATAAACAAGTATGAAAACAAATATCCTGTATGAGGTGGGGCAAGCTATTAAAGAAAAAGAAGGGAGTCCTATGAGACAGAATACTGGAGGGGGGAATAGTCTGCCTTCGATTTGGTGAGCCCCTGGGAAGTGAGATTTAAGATAAGATTTGGAAAATGAAAATGAGCAATCCATATGAAGAAAGAGGGTAGGTGTGAACCAGGCAGGTATGAAGCATGGCAGGTGCAAATGCCCTGAAGCTGGAAACACTCTGGCTCTTCTCTGTCCTAATCACTCTGCAGGATCTTAAGTGAAAGAAGTGGACAAATACGGGTCCCTCCTAAGCTTGGATGTTCTTGGAGATGCTATCAGAAGTTAGTTAAGATCCTCAAGGAAAGGTGTGCATGGTCTGACTGATGCTTCAGATCTACTGTGGCTGCTCCCAGGAAGCATGAGGTGGAAAACAAGTCTATTAGGATGCAAAGCCACTGATCTGAATGAGAAGTCATAGTAGTTTAGATATTGGCAAAAGGACTCAAGATGTATTTTTGGAATTGGAATTTTGGATTAAGTGAACTGGATTAAATGTGGCACAGAGGGGTTCGTTAACCAAGAGCAAGAAATTGCTAGGCTTAGGTTCAAGCAATGGGGTGGATAATGCCACACTCACTGAGATGTGAAAGGTCCGCAGAGAAACAGAGTTAGGGCTGAGAATCAGAAGTTCAGTTTGGGACACAATAAGTTTGATGCGTTTGAAAAATAGATGAGACTGGGACTTTGAAGGGAAATCTTGGATGGAAATACCAATTTGGGGGTCCTCAGGTTACAGAAGGTATCTCACATCATGTGAATAGATGAGGGCACCATGGGGAAATCCATTGAGAGAGATGAGTAGATTCAGCTGGAGGGCTGATTTGTGTTCTCAGAACCATTCCAAAAGAAGTCTATAGAAGACTGGAAAGAACTGAGGCCAGGGTCTGCCCCCGGGTCCCACTGCACTGGGTTCATTTGTCTTTGTTGATTGACTTCTATATTTCATTCTCTGTCATAGGAAGGCAATTTTACACATCAGTTTACTGTTGGCTTGGTAACCACTCTTGATACATCCGCTTACGTGAAACAACCTCCCATCTTCTTGATGAGAAAGTAGACATTAACACCACTCTGTTTGGGAAAGTCCTCATCTGTCTCCATGTGAAGCCCTGAATTACTGAGAAGATGGATCAGAGAAAATCCCCAACTTGCTGTCATTGTTGTAAGCCATGTGTCATGTTCTTATTTTAGCCACATCTCCCATCCTCACTCTCAGCCTTGATCACTTTTAACTTAAGGGGTGCTGATGGGGCTTTAGAATTTCCTTCCTTCTCTGTCACTTCCACCTGGTCCCACTGCACTGTACTTAATAGAAGTTTTTTGGATTTTGTGGAATGTGGTTGGCATCATTCCCCAGTTTCAAAACAAATTAGTTGGGGGTATTTTGTTTTTGTTTCTTTAATGTCTTTTGGCCATTTCCAATCCTGAGAAAAGCTTCAGAAACGTATACATAAGCTACCATCTTTGCCAAAAGTCTGTGGCAACTGGCATGGTTTCTTGATTCCCCTAAATGTGCTTAATTCATATCTAAATATTCTCAGAAAACATGTTAAAAATAAACCTTTTCAAATTCACGACCTAAAAAGGACTTGCGTTTTAATATATACTTGATCATACCACCTGGTCCCATGTTCATTCAATTACACATTGTTAACAAGGATGTTTAAGATTCTAATGCAAACAAAAAGTGGTATATACACTCGATGGAAGAGTATTCTGCCACAGAAAGGAGTGAAGTATCACATAGATGAAACTTGCAAACATTGTACTAAGTGAAAGAAGCCAGACACACAAAAACCATATATTATATGGTTTCATTAATATGAAACGTCCACTCTACAAATCTGAGAGACAGAGTAGATCAGCAGTTACCAGGAGATGTGTGTTTTCATGTGTATGATTTTCAATGTACCTCTAACACTCCAACATATTTTTTTCTGAGATTGTCCAGCGTCTGTGTCACCTACCTACTGGTAACTTTTTGCCTGTACTCAAAACACACTTGTTCCATTCTTCCTCCTGGAGACATGAGTCTTCCCTGAAGAACTGATGTTTCTGTTTCAATCTGGACTGGTATTTCTCTAGGCCTGCTATGTAATCTTATTTTTAGGACTTCCTTTTGCTGTTCTCCCTCCCCTTTCCCAGATCCCATGCCTTCCTCTTTCTTGGTTTACTTCTGCATTTTTGTAGAACATGTTCTCCCATACCTTGCCAAGAAAGGTTGCATAGGTGATTAAAAAACTGAGAATCTCTAAATATCTGAACATTTGTATATTCTACCTTTATATTTGATGGATAATTGGGTGTGGTCTAGACTAGTTCTAAATTAGTGTATTATTCTACAGATGATTCTTGAATGTGCATTTGTAACTAAATTAATATGGTAAATAGTAGAAATAGAAAAATGGGTGAAGGAGATGTGAGGAAGTCAAGACAAGGGTAGATTCTTTTTCTTAACTTGATTTTTGAAAAGAGAGAGAAAGGGGGTGCGGGAATGAGCAAAATGAGTGAAGGGAAGTGGGAGACACAGGCTTCCAGTTATGGAATGAATAAGTCACTGGAATAGGAGGCAGAGCATAGGGAATACAGCCAGTGATGTTGTAATAGCATTTGTGGTGACAGATGGTAGTGACACGTGTGGTGAGCACAGTCATGTATACAGATGCCAAATCACTATGTTGTATACTTGAAATCAACGTCACAGTGAGTGTCAATGCTAGTTCAATAAAAAATAGATTTAAAAAAATAAAAAATTAATATAAAATAAGGAGACTGATACCTAAATAGACTTCAAGATGAAAAAAAGGTTTTCTTTTTCTCCCTTTACTTAAAAAAAAAAAAAAGGAGGGATTTAAGGATATTTAATAGGCTCTAAGAAATGACCCAAAGGAGATTAAAATGTCAAAAATGAGATGAAAAGGAGATAATCCAATATATGATCTAGGTCCCAGGAAAGACAGGACAGGGGATGCAGTAAAAAACTTGGCGTTAAACAGGAGCAAGACGATTTTTCCCTTTACAACACAGGGAGGCAGATCGAAGGAGGGAGGGTGTCCGTTGATGATAGATCAGGAAGTTGAGAGCCTTTATTTATTCAGGAAAAGGCCAAGGTAGGTTTGAGTGAGAGAATGGCGGAAGTGGGAGGGATGGAATGTGCAGACTGAGAAGGTTTGTGGAGCCCCCCCGCCGTGCCCCGAGAGAGCTGGACCCAGGAGAAGGCCAGGGTTGCCCGGGAGTTCTGGGTGAGGAAAATCACCTCTGCTCATCGCCCAGCCCTCGGCGGCAGAATCATCCGAGTCAGGGAGCAGACACACACTTCCCCCTTCCCATGCTGTCAGGACTCAAGAAGTTGCACCTCAGATCGCCTTGTACCGGACAGGCCTTGACCAAGGGTGACCTGTCTGCTGCCCCAGAGGGGCTCACCTCCCCATGCAATCAGGTTGTTCTGGGGATCTGGGCAGGGTCTGGACTTGCTGCAGTGATAAACCTCTGGGAGCTGCTTCAAAACATGCAGCATAGGCAGTGCTTGAACTTGACAGACCGAAGAACCTAAGGCCCTGAGAGGATGGGGCAGATCACAGAGCTGGTGAAGGGTGCTGCTGAGAATCCGCCAGGTGACCTGGGCCAGTCCAAAGCCTGAACCATAAACTGTCATCCCCTTTACCCGAAATATCCACACAGATTTCATATGCTCATTCCTTCCCTCAGTCTTACACACTGAACAATTTTCTGCTTGAATACAGGAAGGGGAGAGAAAGTCCCCAATGTCCCAAAGTGGGGATTCCTTTGGGGCCTTACCCTCGCCTACTGCTGACAAATCATGGGAGTAGGGCTCATGGGGCCCTAGAATTCATCAAAGCACAGACTGAGGACACAGTATAAACCAGATGGACTGAGGCCCTCTTGCCAAAACTCTGACCCAGGCTCTGCTTGAAAACCTCAGAAAGAAAAATTAAAAGCAAATTGAGGTTCTTCTTCAAATTATTATTCTTTAGTTATAAATTATTAGCTAGGACAGCATGGTCCACTAGGAATATAATCCAAGCCATATATGCAATTTTAAATTCTCTAGGAACCATATAATTTTAGAAATATGGATAAAATTAATAATATTTTCCTATAAACCCATATATCCAAAACTTGTCTTTTTAACATATAATTCATATAAAGAACTACTGATGAGATATTTTACATTCTATTCGTCATACTAAGTCTTCAAAATCTGGTGTGTAACTTACACTTAGAGCAAAATCTTAGTCCGGACTAGCTCTATTTCAAATGCTCAGTAGTCACAATGTGGCTATTGGACAGCACAGAGCTAGGAAGGCAAACTGCCCTCTCCAAAATCCCTCTAGGTTATGCCCCACAGAGTGAGTACTACCCCATCCGTTCCAGGGCTCTTCACCTCTAATATTACAGATACAGAACACAGGTGAAGAATTGAAGTCACCTGCCCAAGGATGTCCACTGAGTTGGCAGAAACCAGAATGAGCATATTTTCAAATATTCTAACTCCTAATGCTATGATGTTCCCATAAGGCCATGCTACTTCCTCTCATTAGGTGGACTTTGCAGATTTTACATTTGGTAATACTCTCAGTATTTTCCATTCTCAAGGCAGACTCTTTTAGCTTTTCTTCGGTGTGCCCCTCCAATCTGCCATTTCCTCACCCACCATTTTGCATATGGCAGGTACTTTATAAACGGTTTCCAATCAAATGAGATCAGTGCAGTCCGTACAAGCAGTGCCCATACGAATCATCTTTCAACTGTCTCTTTGTAGTGATTTAAACACTTCAGGGTATACACCATGTGAAACACTGTACAGATAATTATGCAGAAAAACGAAATTTAAGATGAACTCCTAGCCCCCATGACATCTGGCAATTGCTGAATTATTCTATAATGTTCTTAAGTTACCTGCTATGGAATACCATGCAGTATTGCAGTCTTTTTATGGGAATCAGAGTTGGCCAGAATACATCGCCCTGGAGAGTGAAGACAATCTTTTCTCATTCCTCCATGTCTGAACTCTCTCCCACGTCCCCTAATTAATTACAGACTATAGCTAGTGATTCTGAAGCCATTTTCAAGTTCTTTCAGCACTCCAGAAATTAATTTGTTTGGACCTTCAGATAAATGTTCTCTTATTTGCTTCTCCCCAATCAAAGGTCTTCACCAGTGACCCTTGAAGTCTGGTCTATGAGTCCAGTGGGATATCGAGACCCTTTCAGGAGAACAACTAACAGTATTTGTTGTCAGGGATAAAATTCAAGCTTCTAAGTAAAAATTAATATTTTAAAAAACTTGTATCTGCCACTTTGAACTTGACAGCTTCCCAGTACTTAAAGACCTTTCTGATGCACTCAGGGTGGTATTAGCAAATGTGATTTTTTTTTTAAAGCATTTATTTTTTTTTTAAGGTTTTACTTATTTGACAGAGAGAAACACAGCCAGAGAGGGAACACAAGCAGGGGGAGTGAGAGAGGGAGATGCAGGCTTCCTGCTGAGCAGGGAGCCCGATGTGGGGCTCGATCCCGGGTCTCTGGGATCATGACCTGAGCCGAAGGCAGTCGCTTAACCAACTGAGCCACCCAGGCGCCCGTGATTTTTTTTTTTTATGTTTACAATGAAGTGTGTCAATATTTGGAAGACTACACAAATCAGTGAGCCAATATTTTCTAAATAATCCATTCATAATGTTACAAAATTATACATGGGTAAAATAACCATCCAAAGAATAAGATAGGGGTTCCTGGGTGGCTCAGCTGGTTAAGCATCTGCCTTCAGCTCCAGTCATGATCTCAGGATCCTGGAATCCAGCCCCTCATCCAGCCCCGGATGGAGCCCCTCTTGGGCTCCCTGCTCTGCAGAGATTCTGCTTCTCCTAACTTCTCTTCCTGCCTCTCCTCTTGCTTGTGCTTGTACTCACTCTTTGTCTCTGTCAAATAAGTAATAAAATCTTAAAAAAAAACACACACACACAAAAAAGATGAACTAACAGGTTTGAATCAAACAGAGTACAAAAGGTTGATTGAGGGCTCCCAATCCCACAATGCAATGAATTTTTTAAAAAGTACAACTTGAGGGGGAGGGGCAAGATGGCGGAGGAGCAGGACCAGATATCACAGGGCTCCAGGAGTTCAGCTGGCTGGTTATCAAATCAGTCGGAACGCCTACAGACTCAAAAGGAGATTGAAGAGAAGAAGAGCAGCAATTCTAAGAGAAAAGTAACCACTTTCTGGAAGGTAGGACATGCAGAAAGTGAATCTGAGGGGATATACAGGAAGACAGACTGCAGGGGGAGGGGGTGGCTCCCGGCAAACAGCAGAGCCGCGGAGCACAAACTTGGAACCTTCAGAAGTCTGCTCCACTGAGGGATGTCGCCCCAGAGGCTAAGCGGGGGGTGGAGCCCTCATGGGGACAGTCTCAGTGTGGTCTCCCTCGGGCAACAGAAGGACCCAGGGTGCATGAGTGTGGCAGAACTCCCCTGCATGGGAGCAGGGACTCGGGCTGCAGAGACGGAGCCAAAGAGGGGGCTCTCAGCTCGGGTTTATGCTAAACTGTGATCCAAGGCACAGTCAGGCCACTGCTCTTGGAGCAGGGACCCCACAAGTGGCAGATACGGGGAGACTCACCTTCTTCCCCCCAGGGGAGCCGTGCGGGAGCAGGCTGCGGGAATCTGCTGGGTTTGGAGACTCCAAATTACGGGGGGGGGCGAGCGCCAGAGACAGAGATGCTCAGTCATAGGCCGTGTGAGCTCAGAGTGCGGCGGGGAGACCAGAGAGAAGGGAGGGATTGACTGCTTTTCTCTGAGGGGCGCACTGAGGACCGGCCAGGGCTCTCCGCTCCTCTGGGCCGAACGCTGGGAGGCCGCCATCTTCATTCCCGGCCTCCAAAGTGGTACGGAAAGCGTAGAGGGAACAAAAGGCCCCCCCCCCCCCAGCGAACATGCGCGGATTGCTTAGCCTGGCCCCTGGCAAGGGCGGGGCAGTTCCCACTTGGGCAAAGACATTTGAGAAACACTGCAACAGGCCCCTCCCCTAGAAGATCGGGCAGAACATCCAGCCAAGACCAGGTTCACCAATCAGGGGAAGAAAGCACATAGAATTCATGGCTTATTTCCCATGATTTTTTACTCTTTCAAAGTTAATTTTTTTTTAAAGATTTTATTTATTTGACAGAGAGAAACACAGCCAAAGGGGGAACACAAGCAGGGGGAGTGAGAGGGGGAGAAGCAGGCTTCCCGCCGAGCAGGGAACCTGATGCGGGACTTGAACCCCAGGTCTCCGGGATCATGACCTGAGCCGAAGGCAGTTGCCCAACCAACTGAGCCACCCAGGCGCCCCCAAAGTTAAATTTTTAAAATTTTATTCTTTCCTGCTTTAATGTTTTTTTAACCATTTTATATTATCAATACCTTTTAAAAAAATCATTTTGATTTTCATTGTTTTAGTCATATTCTATCCCTTCAATGTATTTAAGTTTATATATATAATATATTTAATATATTAGCTTATATATATATATATATAGTTTTACTTTCTTTAAAATTTTGAGATGGTTTCTTCTAATAGATAAAAATATACCCTAAATCTGATGCATAGCTTTGTTCTAGTCTCCAGCCTCATCATATTATTTCCTCTTTTTTTCTTTTTTCAACCAACTTATCTTATCCATTCCTTTTTTAGAATGTTTTTTAATTTTCATCCTTACAGTGGTTTTCCATCCCTTCATCATGTATACCCTTATTTTTGTACATATATAAGTTTTTCTTTCTTTAAAATTTTGGGAGGCAAAATACACCCAAAATCAAGTGTGTAACTCTGTTCTGTTCACCAGTCTAATCATATATATATAAACAGATAGATATAGGTATAGATATAGATTTTTTTTTTCATTTCTTCTGCCACGGTTTCAGACCTCTTCTGATTTGATTAGTGTATATTTTTCTGGGGTCATCACTACCCTTTTAGTATTTTGTTCTCTCATTCATCTATTCTTATATGGATAAAATGACAAGGCAAAAAAACCTCAAAAAAAAAAAAAAAAAGAACAAGAGGCAGTACTGATGGCTAGGGACCTAATCAACAGGGACCTTAGTACATTTCAGAACTAGAGTTCAGAATGATGATTATCAAGGTGCTAGCTGGGCTTGAAAAAAGCATGGAAGACATTAGAGAATCCCTTTCTGGAGAAATAAAAGAACTAAAATCTAACCAATTTGAAATCAAAAAAGCTATTAATGAGGTGCAATCAAAAATGGAGGTTCTTACTGCTAGGATAAATGAGGCCGAGGAGAGAATTAGGGATATAGAAGACCAAATAATGGAAAATAAAGAAGCTGAAAAAAAGAGACAACCACTGGACCACAAAGGGAGAATTTGAGAGATAAGTGATACCATTAAGACAAAACACTATTAGAATAATTTGGGATCCCAGAAGAAGAAGAAAGAGAGGGGCAGAAGGTATACTAGAGCAAATTATAGCAGAGAATGTCCCTAATTTGGTGAAGGAAACAAGCATCAAAATCCAAGAGGCACAGGGACCCCCCCCAATCAATAAAAATAGGTCCACACCCCGTCATCTAATAGTAAAACTTACAAGTCTCCATGATAAAGAGAAAATCCTGAAAGCAGCTCAGGAGAAGAGGTTGTAACACACAATGGCAGAAATATTAGATTGGCAACAGACCTATCCACAGAGACCTGGCAGGCCAGAAAGGACTGGCATGACATATGCAGAGCTCTAAATGAGAAAAATATGCAGCCAAGAATACTATATCCAGATAGACTGTCTTTGAAAATAGAAGGAGAGATAAAATGCTTCCAGAACAAACAAAAACTGAAATAATTTGCAAACACCAAACCAGTCCTAGAGGAAATATTGAAAGGGGTCCTCTAAGCAAAGAGAGAGCCTAAAAGTAACACACCAGAAAGGAAAAGAGACAATATACAGTAACAGTCACCTTACAGGCAATACAATGGCACTAAATTTATCTTTTAATAATTACTCTGAATGTAAATGGGCTAAATGCCCCAATTGAAAGACAAAGGGTCTCAGAATGGATAAAAAAACAAGACCCATTGGTACGCTATCTCCAATAAACTCATTTAAGAGCCAAAGACACCTCCAGATTTAAAGTGAGGAGGTGGAAAACAATTTGCCATGCTAATGGACATCAAAAGAAAGCTAGGGTGACAATCCTTATATCAGACAAATTAGATTTTAAGCCAAAGACAATAATAAGAGATGAAGAAGGACACTGTATCATACTTAAAGGGTCTGTCCAACAAGAAGATTTAATCATTTTAAATATCTATGCCCTTCACATGGGAGCGGCCAGTTACATAAACCAATTAATAACTAAATGGAAGAAACACATCAACAATAATGCAATAATAGTAGGGGAACTTCACACCCCTCTCATTGACATGGACAGATCAACTAAGCAAAAGATCAACAAGGAAATAAAGGCTTTAAATGACACACTGGACCAGATGGACATCACAGACATATCCAGAATATTCCATACCAAAGCAACAGAATACACATTCTTCTCTAGTGCACATGGAACATTCTCCACAACTGATCACATCCTGGGTCACAAATCAGGTCTCAACCAATATCAAAAGATTGGATCATTCCCTGCATTTTTTCTGACCACAGTGCTTTGAAACTAGAACTTAACCACAAGAGGAAAGTTGGAAAGAACTCAAATACATGGAGGTTAAAGAGTCTCCAACTTAAGAATGAATGGGCCAACCGGGAAACTAAAGAAGAATTAAAAAAAATTCATGGAAACAAATGAAAATGAAAACACAGTTCAAAATCTTTGGGACACAGCAAAGGCAGTCCTGAGAGGAAATTATATAGCAGTACAGGCCTTTCTAAAGAACAAGAAAGGTCTCAAGTACATAACCTAACATACACCTAAAGGAGCTGGAGAAAGAATGGCAAAGAAAGTCTAAACCCAGCAGGAGAAGAGAAATAATAAAGGTCAGAGCAGAAATCAATGAAACAGAAACCAAAAGAATAGTCAAACAAATCAACGAAACTAGGAGCTGGTTCTTTGAAATAATTAACAATAGCCAAAGTGATGTTGAAAAAGAAAACCGAAGTTGGTGGCATCACAATTTCTGACTTAAAGCTCTATTACAAAGCTGTAATCATCAAGAGAATATGGTACTGACACAAAAACAGACACAGAGATCAATGGGACAGAAGAGAGAGCCCAGAAATGGACCCTCAACTCCATGGTCAACTCATCTTTGACAAAGCAGGAAAGAATGCCCAATGGAAAAAAAATACAGTCCTTTCAACAAATGGTGTTGGGAAAATGGGACAGCCACATGCAGAAGAATGAAGCTGGACCATTTCCTTATACCACACACAAAAAATAGACTCAAAATGGATGAAAGACCTCAATGTGAGACAGGAATCCATCAAAATCCTTGAGGAGAACACAGGCAGCAACCTCTTCAACCTCAGCCACAGCAGCTTCTTCCTAGAACCATTGCCAAATGCAAGGGAGGCAAGGAAAAAATGAACTATTGGGAATTCATCAAGATAAAAAGCTTTTGCACAGCAAAAGAAACAGTCAACAAAACCAAAAGACAACCAACAGAATGGGAGAAGATGTTTGCAAATGACATATCAGATAAAGGATTAGTATCCAAATCTATAAAGAACTTATCAAATTCAACACCCAAAGAACAAATAATCCAATCAAGAAATGGGCAGAAGACATGGATGGACATTTCTGCAAAGATGACGTCCAGATGGCCAACAGACACATGAAAAAGTTCTCAACATCCCTCAGCATCAGGAAAATACAAATCAAAACCACAATGAGATTCCACATTACACCAGTCAGAATGGCTAAATTAACCAGTCAGGAAATGACAGGTGTTGGTGAGGATGCGGGAAAAGGGGAACCCTCCTACACTGTTGGTGGAAATGCAAGCTGGTGCAGCCACTCTGGAAAACAGTATGGAGATTCCTTAAAAAGTTGAAAATAGAGCTACCCTATGAGCCAGGAATTATACTATTGGGTATTTACCCTAAAGATATAAATATAGTGATCTGAAAGGGCACATGCACCCAAATGTTTATAGCAGCAATGTCCACAATAGCCAAACTATGGAAAGAACCTAGGTGTCCATCAACAGTTGAATGGATAAAGAAGATGTGGTATATACCTATAATGGAATACTATGCAGCTATCAAAAGCATGAAATTCTGCCATTTGCAACAACATGGATGGAACTGGAGGGTTATTATGCTGTGTGAGATAAGTCAATCAGAGAAAGACAATTATCATATGATCTCTCTGATATGAGAAATTTGAGAGGCAGGGTGAGGGCGTTGTGTGGGGTAGGGAGGGGAAAAAAATGAGACAAGATGGGACCAGGGAGGGAGACAAACCATAAGAGACTCTTAATCTGAGGAAACAAACTGAGGGTTGATGGGGGGGGGGGCGGTGGTAGGGACTAAGGATAGGGTTACTGGGTTGTGGAAAAAATAAACATTAATTTAAAAAAGTACAACTTGAGTTTAGAAGTATCAAGAATACACTTATCTAAAAAGGCTCTTAAAAGACTTCTCCTTTTCTGACTACATATCTGTATTCGGAGGCCATATTTTCCTCATATACTACAACCGAAACATCTCACAACTGATTAAATGCAGAAGCATATATGAAAATTCAGTTATTTTTCTATTAAGCCAAGTGTTAATAGATATTTGAAAAGAATTTCTTTTAGAAAAAGCCACCCTTAACTGCTAAAGTTTTGTTTCAGAAAACATAATTATCTTTATTTAAAACATTATTTGTGTTAACATGTGATGTTTACTCTTATTTTTAATTAGTAAATATTTCTCAGGTTATAATGTCTCATTTAATTTCCAATAGGACAAAATATCAGTAGGTATACATAACCTACACACACAGATGTTCCTTGAGGTCCACAATAAATTTTAAGAATTTGAAAGAATCCTGAGACCAAAACACATGAGAACCACTGCTTACATGACTGTTCTATCCATTGCCATTTGAGGACTGTGCCCTTAAAAAAAAAAAAAAGAAAGTTCTCATTTTGTTGTTATAGGAAGTAACTATGTAACACAGTAGCTAGTGGTCTAGGCTCAGCAACCAGATAGAGGGGAACTTAAATCCTGGTTCCACCACTTACTAATTTTTCTATGCTGACCCTTTACTGAATGTCTGTCTCCCTCGATTCCTCATGCGTAAGATGGCTATAATTGGGTTTCCTGTCTTATAGGAATTAAATGGCAACACTTGTTAAACTCTTAAATCCAGAATTATCATCACTATTACAAGGATTCACACTGCCTTTTAAGAGTGATATGGTGCTACTGTAACAATGGGAGATATTCTAAAGACTTGAAATTGCCTTCCTTCATCAGTAAGTCATTTTTCCAAACATAATACCAGTTCCATTTTTTCTCCAGACTCACCTTAATGATGTCTCCTAACAGATTTCTAAGTACTAGCAGCATTAAACATTGCATTCTTTATTTCTGTTATGAGATTGGAAAGCATGTATTATGCCTGCAAGACAGGTCCATTTTCATGTGACATCTCTCTAATCATATCCATATTCGGGAAAAGGCACTTTTACAAAGGCTGATTCAGAGTTGATATGAGCAGGCGAGTACAGCGATTTACCAGGCACTGACTCTGATGATAAGCTTGGCAACTATCTAGTGATGACTCTCTTAGGTTCCAAAATTGCTTTTTACTGCAGGTACACAACTTAATGGGCCCAATTAGGAAACTTTTCTTTGTCAACCCATGCCTCACCTTGGATGTTGTGAGTTGCAGAACATCTGTGACATGTTTTTACATATTAAGCCCAAATAAAGCATGGTCTTAGAGAATTTGCATAACCATCATGGTTGGGCCTATGATAATGCTAATTCCTTAGTCAAGGTAATTGAGAAACAGCAGGAACTTCTTCATATGAATCTCCAGGAGCCACATGAATGTACTTGGATTAATATCTTATCAAGGCTCCCTATAGCTAATTATAGTCAGATATATTTTGCTTTTGAAAGCCTCATCCACCTTTAAGAACTTTAAGTCCTCATTAAAATTGGACACTTATTAATTTACTTTCAAGTGTGTTCTTTCCTGTCATTTCCATTTTTCTATTGCCCATCTAGTGGTTTTTATTTTTAAGTTCAGATATTGTATCTTTAGCTATATAATTTCCATGCGGTTCTTTTTTACAATTTGGTTCTCTGCTGAGAACGTCTATCTTTCTGTTCAAGTGTGTTTATCTTCATCCCATGGAACATAATTATAAGTTGATTTTATGTCTGATAATTCCAGCATCTGGGTTATCTTGTGGCTGGCATCTCTTGATGGACTTTTTCCTTGGAAATTGGGTCACATTATCCAGGTTCTTCCTACTTAAGCAACCTTTGATACTGGGTTGTAACCACTTTGGGTCATACTAAAATTTTCTGAAAAATATTTTGTTTTTTTTATTTAAGCAGGTAATCAACCCAGGTAGGCTCAGACTGCAAATTCTCTGTCACTTCTGTGAGTGGTGGTTCCCACCTCTTTTCATTTTTGGTAGACTTTGCTGTGTGGTCCTTCAGGTCTGTCTTGTGCACGCCAGCTCAGGACTGAGCTCAGGACTTGGAGAAGTCCACATACACAATGAGAGAGTCCCCATTCCCAGCTCTCCCTTCCTCAGGACTTTCCTGCTCCCCTCAACCCGCACTCTCTGGCCAACAGGAGATGCTTTTCCTGGTTTCGTCTGGCCAGCAGCTGCATTTCTCCTAGAGTCTTAGCCACTCATGTCTCCATGGCTGTGCAGCTCCTCAAGTGGGACAGACCCTTCGCACAAACCTGTAAGACAAAAGAAAGAAAAAAGAAAGGGAAACATCCTCATATTGGGTGCTTTTCCAAGTTTTGAGACTCTTTCACAATCTGTTTGTGTTTCCTTTTCAGAGTTCTTAGATATTTGCTTCTTTGCACTTGGTCCAGAGCTTTTCTGTTGTCAACTACAGCAGAAATGGCCTTGAGTGGTTCTATTCCACCTTGGCTAGAATCAGAAGTTCCCCCACCTACTTCTCCAAAATTTATCTTCCACTGCTTTCCACACTGCTAACTGTGCTCTAGCCTTTCTCCTCTTATAGTTTCCTAAATGGCCAAGTTTGTTCCCACAAGCCATTGTACCTGCTCTTCCCTCTGTGTCAACTCTGTTCCCCACTCTAAAAGGTCAGCAACCTTTTCTGACCTCTACACCACCATAATTCCAAGTGGACACAGTAAGTATGCAGCATATGTCTGACAGATGGCTGGGTGACCTTCCTAATGGAGAACCAATTGCTTTAAACAACTATGCATTTCTAAGTTCAACCATAAGTAGGGTGCAAGTTTATTCAACAAATTTAAGGCCAAACTGGCACATTTTGCTCTTGTTCTAGGTCTTGCTGTAAAAACATGTGCCAACTACTCACCATCATACTATCAAGAACTTCACAATATGCACACTTCTCTTTCATGGTGCAAATGCCTGTTAAATAGCTCTTCATTCGTTTTGCAGGCTTAAATCTTATAGAATATTGGCGTGATTCCACTACTGATTGTTTATGCTTTCATTGTTTGCTTTGTAAACTTGAGGATGTGTAAGAGGTGGCCTAGCGTCATACTGTGGTCAAAATGATAGTTCAAATGGGCTCCAATTCAGTTCCCTGCTTACCAGTCCTGAGGCCTGCGCAATTTGAATACTCTTTCAGGGTTTATGCATAAACTGTTTGAAATCACCTGCCAGAAGGGTGCGTAAAGCTGGGCAAGTGTCTGTCACCGTGTCTGGCGTGTAGGGTTGGCAGAGTGTTTCCCTAGCAGCCCTCTGGTACCAAGAGGTAGCTCGAGCTCCCCAAGGCCTTGTGACTTCCCTTTTCCTTCCCTTCTCACTTCAATGTCCTGCCTGTGTGCTCTGTGTTTTGGTCTCCAGGTAGGCGACTTCCCACGGAATGCCTATGTAATTTTAAATCTGTATCTTCAGGTTTCCTGAGCTATAACTGTATAGAAACTTCCTTGGGAGGGCACCTGGGTGGCTCAGTGGGTTAAAGCCTCTGCCTTCGGCTCAGGTCATGATCTCAGGGTCCTGGGATTGAGGCCCACATCTGGCTCTCTGCTCAGTAGGGAGCCTGCTTCCTCCTCTCTCTGCCTACTTGTGATCTCTCTCTGTGTGTCAAATAAATAAATAAAATCTTTAAAAAAAGAAAAAAAGAAAGAAACTTCCTTGGGAAAGATTCGAGCTGCCTGAAGTTTTCAAGTACCTCCTCGCCACAGTTCTACCTCAGCAGATTATGTTCGTAATGATGTTTCTGTTTTAACCTTCTTGGATTTTTCTGTGAAAACAATGGCCTCATGTCTTCTCCAAGGACAACAAAACAAATTCAATGGTGTTTGCTGAGTCTGGCAAAAGGGAAACGTAATTCATGTCTACTCTTGGACTGAAGAGTAAACGTTTTTTAGCATTCATCCGACCCCCAGTACTAACAATCCTGAGAAGCCTGTGCACCATCAACAGAGTACTAGCTGAATAATTAAAGACCCTCGTAGCTCCCTTGTTGAAGAGAACCATGTAAACTGTTGGGCTTCCCTGCCAATGATATCTCCATGGAAATATTGAATAAAACAAAGAAGCTGGCTAATTTTCACATCCACCTATGAAGTTACATTTCTGTGAAGAATACATTTCTCTTCCTTATAGATAATAAGGATTGCAAAACTACAAGACCTGTAATATCAAAGACAGGATTTTAACTGAAAAGAGAAGCATAAACATGACTCTAATTTGTTATTTTCCCTAGTTTACATGTTACAGTGTATTCCGATATCAGTTACTTGGACTACTTTAGCTAACTTTTAGTATGCGGGTAGCATTGTCATACTTTTTACAGATCATATTTTTGAGAAGCTTCACGATCTCTATACATCACATTTAAATGAATATTATTAAATAGAAAAATATAACAATTTTTTCCAAGTCTCAGGTATTTCCAGAAGGGTAAAAACGTGGCTTATATCCTTGAAAATCAAGTTAGAAACATATTTATCATTACTATTGGAATGTACTTTCAAATTCCAATGACATAGGTTTAGGAGACATGCCCAGTAAGTAATGTTTAATCTTTAGGCCAAGAATAAAGGATGGACGCAATATTTTTTCTAAATTTACATGACAATTCTTCTTACATTGGGGAAACCTATTCCACTTTAATTTTTCCTGAAGCAAAATAAAATGTAAAACAAAACAAAATACTCACCAGATTCAGAATAAAGACAAAATGCAAAATGTCAAAGTGTCTTTAAGATCACTTGGAATTGTATCTTAAAATTAAATTTAAAAAAATTTAAAATTTTAAGTTATTATCAAAGGTTATTTGTGGATATTTTCTTTCAAAATTTCCTCCTGATAGGAGGAAGAAAGTGATCAATAGCAAACACCACATAATAATGCCACAGTAAATAAAAATTTGCAAGTTTTTATTGTATCAAATTAACTCAATTATACTATTTGTCCTTTACCACAAAGTTATAAATTTCTTAGATCTTGAAATGTGATAGAAGGAGGGATAATCCCCCTTTCTGAAAAAATTTTCTTTTACTATTTAGATATAGGTGCTTCTCAAAAAGTTTTTGCTCATATGAGGTTAAAGAATTAAAGCACACAGCACCGGGGCACCTGGGTGCTTCAGTCATTAAGTGCCTGCCTTGGGCTCAGGTCATGATCCCAGGGTACTGGGTTCAAACCCCACATCAGGATCCCTGCTCAGTGGGGAATCTGCTTCTTCCTCTCCTGCTCCCCCTGCTTGTATTGCCTTTCTTGGTGCCATCAAATAAATAAATAAATAAAATCTTTAAAAATAAAGCAGACAGCACTAGGCCATAAATTTCACCCCTTTTGTTTTTCAAGTAGCTCAAAATTTAAACTTGTTTCCCATCAATAATTCATAAATGGCATTTCCTTTCAGCTTTATAGAAGGCTGTAACAGAACTTTTAACTTCTACTGAAAAGCCATTATCAAGTATTTCCAACACACATTTAGTAAGAAAAATTTTAAAATGAACTCAGTTCTGGGAATGAAGAGGAACATACTGCTTTTCTATAGATTTTGCCAAACCAATCTAGAAAACAAAATGATTTAAACACAATGACTACTTTGGGAGGCATTCTTAAGATTATCCCTAGATATACCGGTAAAAATCTTTAAAACTCGGGAACCAAATAGAGACTTGTAAAAGGTGAGAATGAACTTTTATAAAGGGTAATGAGTGCCTCTTGCATGTGACAGGAGGAAAGAACATTCTAATGCCACTGATTCGGGGGTCTGCTCAGTTCTCATCTCAGATCTCACCAGTGAGGACGATTCGACGCTACCCTCTTCAGCACTTCAGCACGGTGACCTCACCTCTCCATACCGGGCCCACTTCTCTCGTCCACAATCAGCCCAGCAGAGCCTTTCTTACCTTTGTTTGGTGTTTATCATATGGCATCCCCACCAGAACGTGAGCCCCAATGAGAGCTGGGATCTGCTGTTTGCCCATTTCTTTCTCAAGGATCAAGAACAGTGCCTGACAGGTAATCAGTAACAACTGACTTGTAATTTGGTTTCTTGATTGCATCATGTTGTTGGTTTTAAGAGGTCATTTTTCGTTTTGCTTCATTTTAAATCCCCTCTTTCCTGCTTCCTTCTCTGACCCTTCCAAGCCATCAGTCAGACTGTAATTAATTATGTGATGGTAACGAATTATCCCAGAATCTCAGTCTAATTTAATACTTGTTTCTTACTCATGCTAATATCTCATGTATTCAATTTGAGGAGTTTCTGCTCCATAAAGTCACTCAAAACCCAGGCTGACAGAGCTGCCCCACCCGAAACACATCTAGTCCTGGTCATTGCCTCGGGGAAGAGGGAAGCCCAGAGGATTCTACAAGGGATTGAATTTTTAGTGCTTTTCCTTGGGAGCATCATATCCCTTTCACTGATGGCTCCCGGGAATTAACTACTTACAATGGCCCATCTAACCTCAATGGGGTGGAAGTCTAGGGGAGCTTATGCAGTGTTTGGGGATCATTACTGGATCACATGCAACTCATTTCACAGTACCTCTCACAGGTTAATAAATCTCCTCTCCTGGAGTGGGAACTCTTCAAGGGCGACAGAGGATATGTCTGTTCTGATCACTAACACAGTCCAAACATCTGTCATGCATAGCAGGGACTTGATAAGTACTTGTTGAATAAAAAGTTTAAAACCAAATACTCAAAATAACTTTTTAATTTTTAAAGAAAAAATACTCTCCATAGGAAAGCATTTCTGTTTTTAGGTCCATCAGTAGCCAAATGGAACTTGATATAAACATTTTCAATACATCAACTTCAGTTAAATGCACAAGTTTGAAAATAACTCATTAATGCACACATCAAGAGTCATTCCTGTATGTCAGAGTCATCCAAGGTTGACATTAGTTGCATTATAATGAACCATGGCATTTCAAGGAGAACTGTTTGCCTGAACCAAACTATTTAATCTCTGAAGCTGGACTCTAGCACTCAAAAATTTAATTCATCCACCCACCCATCCAACACACATTTATAAACTGCCCAATAGGGCAATTTAATGAGAGAGAAAAGTAAAAATTGAAAGGCATTTGTAAACATAGATATCATTTGGACAACTGTATAGAGTGGGCAGAAAATCCTGAAGGAGCAGGTCAACTGATGCCAGTAAATGACAGGCCATCGGCAGCCACACCTGAACATTTTCAGAATTTCACTGCGGTAAACAGTTGACAATCCGCAACACCAGAGTCTTGCTCCATTCCAAACAAAACCCTAACCATCTCAAGGACAGATGAGAAATCACATGCAACAAGATATACAAATTACTTTTAATTTAAAAAAATGAAAAAATATAAATCCTTGTTAAACACATCATTTAAAAGTATGCAGCTTTTTTAAAAAAAACCTGGTAATGCTCAAAATGACAGTGGACTTCACTAGTATATGTAAAAATGTTCTTTCAAGGTCAACACATTTCTAAGTTACGTGTTGTCCTGCCGCTGAATTTTTTTCACCAAAATCTTCAAGTAACTATCAAAGAAGAGTTGCATGTTTTGTCATAAGCTCCCTGCTATACTAAACATGGTAAATTTCAAAGCTGAAGTTCACCACTCATGAAATACTCTCTCTTTGAGATGCTGGAAGTCACAGGAGCAAAGAGATTTCAAAGACAATTAACTGATAAACAAGCAGTAGCTTTTCCCTTTTTTGCAGTTGTCAAATTGAATCAGTCCAAATCGAACAACTGTTTAGGAACTATAAAAACTGAGCAGCTCATCCTTCTCCAACCTCTGAGGACGTGAAAAGGAAATAGTGAAATGAACTACTGCATGGTGTCTCACAGGTTCTGTTTAACCACCTCCCACACAATTCCAAAGTGCACGTTTAAAATGGTGTTTGAGGAGACAGATTTACAATGTTAAGCTTGTCTATGCTAAATAGACGTGACTATCTTATTTACTTAGACACTGATCATCCTGATGTTAACAGGATCCACACATCATAGGGAGCCCAGGGTCTTGGAGAAGGCTCTCAATGACTGCGTGTGGTCTTCACTTCTAGCACGAGAACGAGTCAAGTCACTGTTGATTGTCTGATGTGACTCAACACTCTACAAATCCATATCGCACATAGTAAACGTAAAGACTTTGAGAGTATGTGTAGTACAAATTTCATTTCTTAAAGAAAATATATACATGAATATAAAGTAAGAAATGATTGCATAGTCATGAAAAGTATCCACAATAGCCATGTTTCCAGATGGTGAAATTATGAGTATTTTATTATTGTTGTTATGAGAAAGGACTCTGAGAAGAGCTGACTTAAGAACCAAAGGGTATTACCACCGATGACATTATTTGTCCTTTCCTGTCTTCACGTTACCTACTTTTAAAGCCACCTACCAATAGGAATTTGCCAAGAGTGGATACTTACATTCTGATACACTTGTAAGAAGGACACTCCCTTGAAGGATGGAAAAAATAGCATGATTGTGGATATAAGGGAATAGATGTGCTCCAAAACTAAAGACAACAAAACAAAACAAACAAACCTCATAAGCAACTTAATCGTTAGGCTTCCCACGGCTATACAATTCTATAGAAAAATCAGTCTCTAACACTTCATCTTTAAAAGTTTTAAAAAATACTGTTCTTATACCAGTTTGGATGGCTTATTTGTCTCCAGACATTTTTCTCTGTGCTAGTTAACAGCACTGTCAATCAAAACTTAGACTTCAGTCATTGGGATGTGTGGCTAGTTACCTGGCAGGAATAAAAGAACAAAAAGGGTTAGATATTAGCAGCAAATTCCTGAGATTTAAGGGTTTGATGTTTTGTCTGCCTCTGGAAACCTGCAGGTTAAACACGGGTGATTTTTACTTCTCGGTGGAAATGGTGGTGGCGTTCACTGAATCACACTAGCTCAGAAGACAGTGTGCTGAAAACACACAAGAACAAAGCGGCCACTAAAGTCCTACATTTCCAACATCACCAAGCTCCTCTTCGGAAACACAGTAACTTAAAACTCCAATACCTCCCAGTACACCTCCCAGTACAAAATAGAAGTACACACATTCCCACACACTTTGCATACTTCTTTAGGTGATTATATATTATTCACATTTCCCGTTTTTAAAGAGTCACATGACAAAATTTAAACCTGAAATGACATTAAATCTCACTGTTCCATATGCGGTCTGTATCCCTTTTAAGTACACTGTCACTTACTAGATCTTACTATGCTCCATTGAAAAGCTGCTACGCCACCTTAGTCTTTCAAGTTTTACGAAGATTAGAAATCACAAGATTTAAGTCAAGTACACGGAGTCTCTTAGACTACTCAGGACTATCAATTTTTAAACAGCACAAGTCACAATGAGTAAGATGAGACTTTCCTGTATGTTGAATCTACAGTCTACAGAATCATAAAGGATGGCAAAGTTACCACACTGAAATCTGAAGTATCAAATCCATGCTGGGAAATTACCCCTCAGACATCTGGGTTAGTGAGGCTAGGGGGGAGGGGGGGACGTGAAATTTTCAAGAATTTTAAACTTTTTCAGGATTGGAATGTTATTTAATGTGCTTGAAACAATTTATTAAGTGTTGACTAAGGCCCTTAAAAAAAGCACCTCTCTTAAACATGAGTAGACCGGACACTCTACCCTCTAGCTGACAAAAGCCCATGTTTTTATAACTTCAGACTTTGAAGGACACGGGTCGGGGGATGGAGTTACAGAGAATCACGTCTTCACATCTGGCTGCCCGTTATTTAAAAAGTCAATAAATTTAAACAACTCAAATGACCAATATTCTCCATTTAATAAAACACCCACACAATGACAAGAATGAGACTTTAATCAGTTTTAAGTGGAGTTTATAACACTAAGAGATAAAGGGTTGTTAACAAACACAGTAACAAATGGACATCTGATTGGTATGAGGCATTATCCTGTACACATCGTATGTGTTTGTGTATCCTCAGTGCATAGCATTTACACACAGAACCACGGCTGCACAGCACGAGAGCATCTGAAGAGGCTGAATCGGAGTAAGGCTGTTTAACAGACTGAAATGTTGAGTATATATATGCTCTAGGAAAATAGATTGAACTGCTGAACCGGCAGGGTGGAAGGCAGCTCTGCCAGACACCCTGGTTAGAGCCCCCACTTCCGTGCACAGTCCCACCCCTTCCGTCTGCATGCATGACACATGAACAGTATGTAAAGGTACACGAGGCACTTTGTGGCGACCACAGCCATCGTTATGAACATATTGCACACGTTTTCTAGAACTAAACATGGAACTTGTACCCTACTTTTTATTTTTTAAAGCTGAAACATTTGATGCTGCCGGTAAACTCCACTTAAGTTTATAACCTGTGCCACAGCAAAGAACGGGGATGCTAGGTATCCAACTGCCCTGTAAAAATTATGGCAAAAAAAAAAAAAAAGTTCACGAGGAGCTACAGAGGACTTGGGATGGCACAGGGCCCAACTGTAAGCTTTCTTAAAGTGATGCCTTCAAGTAACTTCAGACATGTAAGTTGCTGCACATCCAAAAAGTCTAAGTAAGAAAACATTCCAGAAACTCAAAAGAGATTACCTACAGAATGCATTTCAGGCTAATTATGAATACTGTCATAAATAAAGTTTTAATTAGGACTCAAAAACCTTTCAGTCATAGTAATTCTTGTCAAATTCTATGGGGATGGTAACTGAAATAAAGGAGAGTAGTATGTATAATATATATTTATATATATAATATATATAATGCCATTTTTCCATTTCCAATGACTACACCATAAAATGTAAGCAAGGCTTCTCAAAAACATTGAAACATTCAAAATCAAAACCCTCATTCAGACCTTCACATTCCAAAGGAAAAACAATAACAGTGCAAAAGCCCACTATAATGTCATTATCTATGACCTGGCCCTCCATGTTACATATTGGAACACAAATCATGTTTTAATATACTGTGCCCAAAACTGGAACAAATAACAGTATTAATAACTATCATCAAAACATGAAGAGTTGATTTTCATTTTAGTCAATAATTTTCAGCTTTTATGAAAGATAAGGTGGTATATAAATTTCAATGCTGAGATCTTAGGAATAGTTGTCTCTAACTTTACCAATTTAACTGGTGAGCAGTCAATCGATTCTCTATATATCAATGTTTAAATAGAAATGTGTAAATCCTAAAAGCTTTGTTAAAAGTTTAAAAATTTTATTTGTTGAATGAAACTGGTGAGGTACAGAAAACATGTCAACATTATTTACTAAGAATATTTTAGATGAAGTTCTGCCTAATCCATTTAACCATCGAACTCTATAAAGGCTGCTCTAGTAAGTCCTATGCAATCTGTATTTGTGAATTAACTAGGTCAGACCACAGCTAGTGAACAATTTCAGCACCAATAAGTTATTGAAAATGAGATTTTACACCATTAAGAAATAAATTGGCTGGATATTTAAACATTTCAAGGTTAAGGTATAATTTGAAAGACACCAAATTTCTGGGGAAAAAACTTCTTTTTAAATAGTATCTTCACATTAGCTTTACAATAGTAGTTGTACTCTGCTTAGAATCACATGCAGTCTGGGCATATCAAATATATGGTATTTAAGAAATGAAACTGAAGCCCTAGTCCTAAGTCTAGCATTATGAAGAAATGATTCAACACTGCACATTAACAAAACAAAACAAAAAAACCCTACTCTTTCAATAAAAATCAATAAAAGCATTATGTGGGACAATTTCTACTGGAAAAGTAAATGCCTTATTATTTGTGCAGTGTTGAAAATTTACTGCAACTCTAATTTCCTTTTTAACACAAATAATGTCCTTTTAAATATAAACATTATATGTATTCAGTATTCAAGTAAAATTCCCTAACAGTTAATGACATTTAAAAAATGTGCAAAACTGCAAAACTCATTGTAATAGAATGTGTAAGGTCAAAAGGGCAGAACGGCTGACAGCTATTGGACTGAGTAAGTGCATCATAATCTTTAAAGAAAAAAACGCTTACTGTAGAATCTCAAATTGAAATTTCCTGTGCAGCATTACAAAATATTTTATATTCAATGAGAAAAAAGAAGCTTGCAGGCAGCACATGAAGCATCCACAGCAGGCATATGACTGAAAACTAATGAAGTAAGTGTACGTGGCTGACTGGTGTAGGTACTGATGGCATCTGACTTTCCGCGCTGGCCTCGATCACACAGGAGATGCAGCAGCCGTCACACTTGGGAAAATGTGTTTTAATAGATCATTGTCGATTTTTGTAATGTTTCAAGCCCATTCTTTGTTGATAGCCTCCACATTTATATGGTTAAGTCATTGTTGCTGTGTTTCTTATATATGACCACATTATTTTTGTATCCCTTCATTTGTGGATTCTTAACAAGTTGTGGAAGGTTCATTCCTGTACCCCAACACAAGAGTCACTCCCTCTAGCTGCCTTTTCTAGCACCAATATGCTTTAAAAAAAATAAAATGCACAAAACAACAAGCAGTGACAGCGGCCAGTTCCTCAAACATCCAGATTAATGACTGTAGCATGCTAAAGAAAGGTGCGTGAAGTAGCTGGAGATGGTATATGGTCCAGAGTCCAGCTAACAGATATCCCTTTCTGAGCACTCCCTCCATTCCCCTAACCCAAATACATGCATTAGAATGTAGCAAAACCCTGGAGAAACTCCTCTTAGCCAACTGCAAACTTATCTGTTGCCACAAGTGCAAAGGGGTAGGATGTGAACCTGTGTATCACAAAACTCTTTAGCCACTTCAGTTGGTGACAGAACACAAAATGAGAAATTCCTACGTATACACATCAGTCTGTCTCCACTTTTTATAAAACTGGAATAAAATGGGAAAGTGCCATCTTTATTTATCCTAATTGAATTTTAAATGTCCTTTTGACACAAAAAGGTATATACAAGACACAGCTACACAACCTTTTTTCAACTGGACAACAAGTGTCAAAACCCTGTGGATGTATAGGGTAAAACAAGATTGGTCAGGAAAAGAGAATTGTTCCTATAACTGGTAATCTGACACAATGTCCTATTGCCATTAAAAAAAAAGGTCCAATTTCAGTTTATTCAAGTTTGTTTTCATGGTGTTTTATCCCTCTTGATTAAAAAAAAATTCAGACTTTTGTAATTTGTGTATGCTGATCTTCATCAAAAGGTTCATTCTCTGGATCAGAGTCAGTGGTGTCAGAATATCTATAATGATCAGGTTCATTGTCACTAACATCTGGTGTTACAGAGGTTGAACTGCTAGCCTCGGGATTTGATGGCTCCTCTACTGTTTTCGTGAAGTACAGCTTCACCTAGAGAAAAAAGAGAGAGTTTAAGTGGAAAATCCATAAATCTGACTAATCTTAAATAACTTAGTAAAGACATGTATTTTAACAAATTCGTTTCTTTAAAAACATGATGACAAATAGGATCTTGAAAAGGCAGCTGTCTTTTAAATGACCCTCTGCTTCGATTTCCTATGCTTTCTTGTTATACACTGAAAAGATAAAACTGGGATGTTAATATACTAGTCTTTAATAAGCATAAGTTCCAAGGATTAACTAAATAATTCTACAAAAAAAATGCAGAGACTGAAGTTCATTGATCATTTACAAAATGTATTTTCAATCACAAAATGCCAGGTACAAATAGCTGAGTTCCAAAGAATGTTGCACTTACTACCTCTCTGAACCTTAGTGTATTTTCTAATACAAATAACACTAAACAAATACAAGTTCTACATCATAAAAACACTGACTAACAGTGTTATTTTGGGATCCTGTCAGCCCTAAAGGTTAAGAACATCAGACAGTGATTCAACAGTGGACAAAGGGCCATCACGGGCAGTGCTAGAACATCGCCCAACAACTCAACGAGGCAGGGATTTCCAGGGCCAGGGAGAGGATGCTAAGGCCCAGAAGGGCTCTCAGGCAGCGCATGTGAGGCTTCCATCAGATCTGCCATGAAGGCCCTTGCTCTTCCTGTTCTATTTACAGCCCGTCCCCACTACCCAAGAGTCATCATCACTTCTCCTCCTCTTACATCCAAATCCGCTCCATCGGCAAATTCCTTCAGGTTCACCTGCACGATGCCATCTCTACCTCTCGACAGCTTCTCACTGTGCCCACTGCCACCACGCTGGTCCAAGCAGCCACCACCTCTTGTCTGCCTTATACCACTGTGGCAGTTTCTCACCTCACCTTCCATCTGCTTCCTTGCCTCCTCTCCCTACTTCCTCTCTAGTCTACATTTTAAAGACAAAATTCAGATGACATCCTTCCTATGCTGAAAACACACCAATGTCTTCACACTTAGACTGACGTGCTTTAGTCAAAACGACTGCTTATCTACTGCTCCTGAAACGTGGGAGAATCATTACTGTCTCGGGGCTTTTTTTATCTGCCCTTCCCTCCTGTCCCAGATATTTGTACAGCTCACTCATTTCATTAAGGCCTCTGATTAAACATCATCTGCTAGAGAGGCCTTCTCTTAACTATCCAGCGGAAAAAACACACCAAGATCGTTCTCTATCCTACCTCTGCTTCATTTGTTCATAAGCACTTACCCCACTATATTTGTTTGCTGATAACTGAAAGTTTTTATTTGTAATTACAAATACATATTCTTGTAATATTAAAACAGAAAACAATAAAGCTAGAGGAAATCACACCATAAAAACTAATAAGTAAGGAAAATGCAGACTTAGTCAATGGAAACCCGTGGATTTTAAAAGACACTTCTAACTACTTAAAACAAATGTAAGATCTAAAGGGACTTAATACTGGACTTATTTTCACTTAAAATATGTAGCCTCCCCCTTATTTTACAATTACTCGCAATATTTTTATACTTATCAACTATGGGTAGGTTTGTTGCATATTATAAAGATGGAATGAGGCAAAACAAGAGAGAATTTCTGAAGAGAGAAAGGAGTATGGTGAAAGGAAGGGGAAAATCAGGTAGAAGGAGAAACAGGAAAGGAGAAGGGGAAAAGGGCAAATTACCATTTGGAAATATTGATAAATCAGATTTTTTTAACCTGGAAAATTCTTATCAATGCACAGGACTAAAAATACGCACACACATCACATAAAGACATAAGTAATGACCCAAATAATTCCATAATATGAGGAAGTAGAGCTTTATAAAGGGAGTAACAGAAAAGCTTGATTGAAGAAGGCCTTTCAGAACACCAAGACTTAAGTGAAGGCTACAACATGGAAGGGTAGCCAAATGCAGGAAGGGCAGGGGAACAGGGGAAGGTGGAGAGGTCTACAGGGAAAGAAAAAGGACTCAAAAGACTAGAGGCAAGAGGAGCTTAGCATTTGGAAGAACTGAAGAGAGAAGAGAGACCAAGATGAGTGAATCTCAGAGCAGGAGCAGAATGTGTCTAGAGCTCATGTAGGAGGCCGGCCTGTGCTGAATTTTGTAGGTCCTTGTAGGTCATTACCAAAAAACGATAAGGTCTTTAAAAAGTATAACAGGAGTGACACAATCACACCTATTTTAAGATCACTCTGAGGAGTTGAGAATAAATTGGAAGGGAACAAAAGTAGGAACAGTTAAGAACATTCCATATGAATCATTCCCAAATGATTGAGTTCCCTTTTACTTCCTTCTTCCCTCATTCCTACTTTGTATCCCATAAACTGAATTCCCCTTCCCAACCCCTTGCCCCAGATTTCACCAAACAATAACAAAGAATGGGGGGGGCAGCTTTTTTTTGACTCTGTGTGCACCCATGTTAGACACCCACATTACTGATACCTAAATACTGCTTCTAAATAATAAATTTAAAACTTAGCCACACAAGTCCTTCACCGCTACACACTTAACACACACGTGCACACACAGAGCCAGCCACTAATTCCTCAAAATGTTTTTAACTGACCTTAAAATTTGGAGAAAAGTATCGGTTGGCCTTGTCTTTATTTGCTTTGTCGAGATCATTTTTTGTTAAAGTGAGTACTAGATATTCCTTGTCATTATCTGCACGCTCTATACTGCAAATACTATCAATTTCTTGATCACATAGACTTCCATTTTCTACTTTTTCTGAGGTTTCCTCTGGTCCTGGTATGAAGAATGTGTTTACCCAAAAGTGAAACATTTTGTCCTTAAAAAAAAAAAAAAAAAGACAAATTTTACATTTTTTTTTCAAGAAGAAAATATATCACCTATATTTAACATTTGTCCCAAGAAGTCAATAAAATAAGTGACATGTCACTTGACAGTCTGAATAAAGACCAATGTACAGACTAATACTTGGCAAGCTGTGGGTTATCTGTTGCTCTAATTCACGTATGTTTATTCGTTTGTTCACATTTTAGACCAAAAATGTAATTCCACAGCTTCTAAGATAACTTACTTTTGTTTTAAAACCTTAGGTAAAATACTTTTCTTGTCTAATGTTAGCTTTAAAAAAAAGTTTGAGTTTGCATGTATGCGCATATTAAATAATCAGAAATGGGTTTTATGGTCTATTTCAACAAGTTATCCATTGCAAGGGCTTCTGGATGGCTCAGCCAGTTAAGCATCTGCCTTCAGCTCAGGTCATGTTCCCAGTGAACTGGGCTCAAAGCCCTGCACTGGGCTCCCTGCTCAGTGGGGTCTGCTTCTCCCTCCACAATTCCCACCTCAAATCCTTCTCTCTCAAATAAATAAATAAAATCTTAAAAAAAAAGTTATCCATTAGAAAATTTACTTTAACAAAAGTTCTTAAAGTGTCAGCACAACTTCCTGATGAAGCAAGGAAACATTTCTACTTCAGAAGCAATACAAAGACTAAGTGGCTTCAGTTTCTTTTTTTTTTAAAGATTTTTATTTATTTGACAGAGAGAAACACAGCCAGAGAGGGAACACAAGCAGGGGGAGTGAGAGAGGGAGAAGCAGGCTTCCCGCGGAGCAGGGAGCCCGATGTGGGACTCGATCCCGGGTCTCTGGGATCATGACCTGAGCCGAAGGCAGTTGCCCAACCAACTGAGCCACCCAGGTGCCCGTGGCTTCAGTTTCTTACATGGCAATGTGTATGTCTGAAAACCTTCAGAATATGGGTGAATTCTCACTTTTTTAGATTATAAAAGATTTTTATTTTTTTATTTTTATTTTTTAAAGATTTTATTTATTTGACAGAGAGAAACACAGTGAGAGAGGGAACACAAGCAGTGGGAGTGAGAGAGGGAGAAGCAGGCTTCCCACCGAGCAGGGAGCCCGATGCGGGGCTCGATCCCAGGACTCCAGGATCACGACTTGAGCCGAAGGCAGTCGCTTAACCAACTGAGTCACCCAGGCGTCCCTAAAAGGTTTATTTTTTAAAAATTATTTCTTACAAATAATTTGAGGTCCTGTTAATCAAAAAAACACATCAGAAGTTCATCACTTTAAATCTTTCTTAACCAACACAGAAAATGTTCTCTCTCTTTCCTCTTAATTACTAGAGTTTGGCCTCCATGGACCACGTGATAATTAATGACTTGCAGCTTTGTGGCATCTTATCTGGTGCCTTGAATTGCTGTAAATCTTTTATTCTAATTTACCTTCGAGTTTTGCTATTTTCCCAGGAAGATATAAGATCCTTAAGTATCTTACATTTAACTGTCTTTTTATCTTTTAACAGTACCTAGCAATCTCATATGTAAGTCTTTAAAAATATAT
Organism: Spilogale gracilis; assembly: GCA_004023965.1. Taxonomy (NCBI): domain Eukaryota; kingdom Metazoa; phylum Chordata; class Mammalia; order Carnivora; family Mephitidae; genus Spilogale; species Spilogale gracilis. Next base: position 123,757 of record PITA01002209.1, read on the forward strand.
ATTTGTTAATTTCCATTATTTTAGCAAAGTCATTGAGTTAGTAACTGTATACACATTTTAGAGTCAGAAAAATATAAGCTAGTAATATTTACATCTCCAAAAATGTGGATTCTGTATAGGTACTGATTATATTAAATCTGTTTTTGTTTAAATCACAGCAACATTTATTAATAGGCAGGGAAAATCACATAAAATGCAAATAAATATATGTAAAGTAATCTGAGGTATACTACAAATATTAATCTAATCTATAATTTTACATGTATTAAAGTAACATACAGATAACTGAAAATAAGAATTTATGCATTCCTAAAGGTATAGGGAGACAATGACGCAGGTGCCTACTTTTAAAAGTAAAATATAAAATTTTAGGGGCACCTGGCTCTCTCAGTTGGTAGAGCCTGTGACTCTTGATCTCAGACCCATGAGTTCAAGCCCCATGTTGGGCATGGAGCCTACTATTAATTAATTAATTAATTGAATAAAATTTTACATGTACCAGTCTTACAATGAGTAGAAAGGAAAAAATACTTCAATTTTAAACACTTGCTAATGCTTCCTAGACTACTAAAAAATTATTTTCCAAAGTTATGGACATATATTTAACTTTCACTTATATAGTGTAAGTAGGAAATGGGTTTCTGGTGAAGAAAAAAATTTAACATTTTGTAACTTCCCAGCTATGTGGAGTCTGGGTATAGGAAATTGTACTTCTTCAGCTAAGTCAAGGTAGAGTTTAAAATTTTCATAATAAATGAAACTTCCTCTTACTTTTTTTTTTAAAGCTAAATATCAGGAAAATGAAATCAGTCTTATTACTGAGAATGTATAAAGACTGGCAATACACTATGTGGTATGTTTAATGAGGCAGTAACAACACACAAAGGTAGTACTTTTTGTTCATTATACCCCAAAATTTTGCACCTTAGGCACACTCATCTTAAATGTTCACATTTAACATTTTAAACCAAGACAGCTCAAAAATGAGCTCTTGAATTCCCTAACTATGGCTCAATATGATGCAAACCTCACTAAATTTCCAAACCTGCATATTTAATACTGTATTTTTCATTATTACTTCTTCTGCAGACTTATTGCTCTAACTAAAATTTGAAATATTCATTAAATTTAAGAAAGCTAAACATAAAACGATGTAGACTCATGAAAAATAAACCCAAATGGGAGGAAAGTGGTTTGTGTCATTACACAAAACCATGTAACAGATCTTATTTATACATATAGACAAATTTCTTTTACAAACTCAAGGCACCACGCTAACTTTTTCTTGGTAATTGATCATCCTGTCTGAAAGGACTGTAACTGATTTAATGGGGGTATGCAACCTTTAATATTTTTACAAAATTTCTCTGCATAACCTAACTTAAAGAAAATTCATTTTAAATTACAATAACATAAGGACTTTTACTCTGATTTTTATTTACCATTATAATGGCTCACTGGTGCTACATAAGCAAAGCATGTGCAAAACCAATTATAATTCATTACATGGTCAGTCACAAAATTTTATCCTGTAATCTCTCCCAAGAGAATGATTTCTGCTGAACCAAATATTTTAAGCAAAAGATCTGAGGTTACTGTTCAAAGTAGGCTATTCTTCCCATAAAAGTAAAGTGCAAACCTTTTTTAGCATCTTGTTCTGTTTGTGGAAGAACTCTACTTTGATGTCACCACACACAGGCAACGGCTGAGGGAACTCAAAGTACATGAACTTGTCTTCCCGTCTCGTAGGTCCTGAATTGGAGGAATAGATCTTCACCTTTAGCTGGCAGACCACAAACTGAGGATCTGCACGGTTAAATACATGTTAGCATCATTTTACAGGAAATGCCTTCAAATGTCAAACTCTCAAAAACCATTTTAATGATTAATATTAGCAATACAAACAAAATAGTAATTTGGCATCTGTAATCCAGATCTAAAACACATCAATATTTTTAAAAAACATCAGGAAGTATAATCAATACAAAAGTTTCCCTAATTTTAACCTTCAATGTAAGGTTCTAGTCCACAAATACTAAGTCCCAAAACAGCAGACTTCTGGAACTACAGTAACAGCAAAACTTCAACACCAAAATGTTCAAAATCGAATATAAATTAGACTATAATTAAAATGCTAAAATAATTTTCTGGCACATCTATGAACTGTGTAAAGAGTAACTTTAAAAACAGGTATTTGCTGCAGTATTTTAATTTCTCTGCCCCATAACAAAATCTACAAAATACAAATCATTACATGTTCACAAGATGCATGAGAATAATCTATAATAAATTTATAATAAATTCTATAAACACACTCTATTTATTTATAAAAATATTAGCCATTATTTATTTTACCTATAGCTCACATTTTATTTCTTAAAGGGATATAAAGTCATCATCATGAGAAACAGGAAGAAAGAGATTGAAAATGTCTGCAAAGAAATACAAGAGACTCAAGCAGGAACTGTAGCAAAATTGCCCTCCCTCCAAAATGCACTCCACTCTCATTAACAAGTATTTTGGCTTTGGCCCCTGTCTGTTTTAAAATAAAGGAAAGGATTACATGTTTTAGTGATTAACCTTATGAGTAAGTGGGTCTTGAAGGAAATATGACAAGATCATCAAGAAATAAAATCCTAAGCTTGCAAAAAGTACATGAAAAATTTCAAGTGTATTTCACATATATTTATAAAATATGCACATATATAAAAATAGGCACAAAATCCTTAACACTAAAAGGCATCATCCTTAGAGATGCAAAAATAAGTATAACATTGTTGATCAATGTGACCAACAATGAGAAAAAGGCGAAAGGCTAGATGCACTGTTCCACTTGCCTCATCTGTGCAGTATCTAAAGCAGAATCAGCACTCACTTAATAAACAGAAGGTTTGATAACAGCCTGCTGGGTTTTCCTAATATGAATCTGTGAGGCATTTATCATGAGAGAAAGAACACTCCAAAAAGGGGAAACATGATACCAAGAATCTGTCAATAATTTTCACTTCCTTGACTCAGGATTCAAAGTATTTTACAAGATTATGTGATTCTGAAAATTTCACTAAGAAGTCTCACTTGAAAAAGCAAACAAAAAGGTATGACTCCAAAGCTATGATAAAAATCAGCCAGGATGAAAATGCTTCTAATCTTTTTAAGACTCTACTAGTTAAAATCTGATAATCCTCATTTTAGGACTTTAAAAAAAAGCATTATTAACAGTATAAGCCAGATTTCAATTAAACTTACATCTAAAATGTACATTTCAGGAATTCTAGAACTGTATAACCAATGCATAAACTAATTAATTACAAATCAGCATTACTTAGAATTTACCCCAAAAACCAAGTTTAAAAGTTTTAATAAAAAAGTAAATGGGAAGTAGGGTAATTCAGGGAGAGAAACAAAACAAGAGAGACTTTGGACACAGAAACAAACTGAGGGACTTGGAGGGAGGGGGGTGGGGGGATGGCAGAGCCTGGTGGTGGGTACTGAGGGCACCTACTGCATAGAGCACTGGGTGTGGGGAATGGGAATGAATCTTGAAACACTAGAAAAAAAAATTTAAGTAACAATAAAAATAAATAAATGAATAATTAAAAAAAAATCTGATTGCAGGGCGCCTGGGTGGCTCAGTGGGTTAAAGCCTCTGCCTTCGGCTCAGGTCACGATCTCAGGGTCCTGGGATCAAGGCCCATGTCAGGCCCTATGCTCAGCGGGGAGCCTGCTTCCTCCTCTCTCTCTGTCAAATAAATAAAATCTTTAAAAAAAAAAAAAACTAAGTGGAAAAGATTTCCTCCAATCACTAAAGAAAATCATTTCTTTTACAATATGAATTTTCCATCTTAGATTTCGAAGAGCTAACTTATCAGAAGGCCAACATCAGCATAGTTCTGGGGACTTCTAAGACACAAGTCAGGTATTTCTCTTTGATATGACTGTGTTCTAAAGAAATGACAAGTCAACACCTGGGCAACAGAGATCAGAATTTGTTTTTGACATATGCATATTAACAGAAAAATCAACAGTGATCATCTTTTACTAATGTTTTAACCCTTTCAGATGTGAAGAGTATAGTAACTTTTCCTTTATTCAGGAATATTAGGACAATAAAACAATAAGGAAACAGCTGCTGACCCCAGACAACTTTGTAAAAACTACTTCATTTTCCTCAGTAGTCTCAACCTTCCTCCTGAACCCATACTCACAACTCGCTATGTCTCAGTCCTCCCACTCTGTTTCCTTGAGCTTTCCTAACCTCTAGCCCCATACCATATTTACACCGAAGGCTAGTGAACCTATGGCCTGGTGCTTCCCAAAATACCAGATCTAGCTCTCACCTAAGATTCAAACTCACACTTCGAAGAACCCACTGAGGATCTTCATGTAAACAGGTCACCTTCATCTCACCAAAACATGTTTAAAACCCAAAACATTCATGTCTCCAAGTCTCAGTGAGATTCATTTTTCCTTTTCCCTTTTCTGTGAATTATTCACATGGCCAGAATCAAAACTGACAAAATATTTAGAAATAAATGGCAAAGGAAAGAGCAATCAAATCCCACTGGATTGCCTTAGCAAAGCACCTCTGGCTTACAAGTCCCATAACTGGATTCCTTTCCACCACTGGTTCCCCATTACGCAATCACTACGTGCTACCCAGCCAGACTTAAAACAGAGCCTAAGCCTCTCGAGCTGCCACTGATGCCATAGCATCTATCAAATCCAGTCTGACAGCCTCCAACAGTTGGCCACACATGCCACCCTACATGCCTCTGTGTCCAGTTCATGCCCTACTACTGGGCTTCAAGTTGGGCCTGCAATACTTCCTTCAGTTTTAATGCCAATCTGAACAGTACACTTTCTCCACCGTTTAAGGTAGAGCTGGACTGCCTCTGTGAAGCTATCTGGTAATGCCCAAAACTTTTATTTTTCTGAATATACAATTTATAATTTATACCTATAACCTCCCACTCAATTATGTTTACTTTTAATACAGCTTCATTACATAGTATGGAACCACAGGGCATAAATGGAGAAAATTAGTAAACATTAAAAGTTCTTAGGAGTCAGTATTTTTAAAGTTTAAATGTAATACTAATAAGAGACAAAAACGAAACAACACAAAAATCCACCAGAACGTTTAAGTGTAGGCAGGCAGAGCAGAACAGATAGATTTTTGCGAGAGAAGCCAATGTGACAAAAATTACACTAGATACTAGGAAGATTATTGAACTGAATGTTCTCTCCCTAATATTTACACTTTTCTTTCGGCCCTTACACCTGGTATTTATCCTACAGGAAGAGCAGCAATGTCTTCTTCCTTTTTACTTCTCTATGAAAGTGTTAAGTTCCTATGTCAATCACCTCTTGACAGTCCAATGCCTTGCATTTAGAAGTTTTTTGTTTATCACAGACTTTATTATTTGTGTTGACATAGAGGTGACACACAATGTGCCATTAGTTTCAGGTGTACAACACAGGGATTCCATAAGTGTGCACACTTGTGTTGTGCTCCCCACCAGTGGAGCCACCGTGGCCTGTCTCCATGGAGCACTACCACAGTGCCTGTGACCATACTCCCTGTGCTCAGCCTTTTCCCAGCACTTTTAAAAACTGTACTGAGATGACAACAGCATCAATGAGGCTCTGAGAAGCCTATATCACGCTTTATTAATAGATCTGTGGCCTACGATAAAGGTGTCCAGCTCTAAGAATACAGGAAAGATATAATGAAGGTGATGACACCTAACTGAAAAAGACAAACACTGCCACGAAATTAATTTCCTCGGTATAGGTTCATTTAGGGATAGAAATTTTTTAATTACATAAATATTTTCAAGAAGCAAAACTTTAAACACTAAATTCACTAATGAATTACAAAATCTCACTGAAATATTATTAGAGGTATTTGAAGAAGTACTATACTGGTCTCTTATCTACAAACTATTAAAACTGTACTCTAAATAAAAAAATTTTTTTTTTCTTAAACATGAAAACATGAGTGATCACTGCCAAGGCAAAAGCTAATATAAAATTCTGTTTCAGAAAAAAAAAAAAAAATCTGTTACAGAAAAAAATAATAGCCTGGTCTTTCACAGGGCTGGATAATACTTCCTTCCATGCGTTCTCTCTTGACTAAATGCTATGAGTCTGGGTATTAAGTATTAACGTTCCTATCAGTCTAGCTAAGAACTCCAGCCAAGACTAGCAGAGAAGCAGAACAGGATTGGGATGACTGAGGGAGGCTCACAGAGGTTAGGGGAAGAGAGAAATTAATGCGAGGCAGGTATCACGGACATGATCTCTATTTAGTATGTATCTAGAAAGTTTGAGATTTCAAAATATCTTCATTTTATTGACAAGCGAACATAAAAAGACAGGTAGAGTGTGCCTGGGGATACACAGTCCAGCAATGGCAGAGCTGTCATTGGACCCTGGATTTAAACCCAGGTTGTCTCTAATGCTCCACACACTTTGACTCAACCCTATTCACTTAACATATTTCAGCAGGTCACCATGTCTTATAATTTTTTCCTTTCCTTTCTATTGTCCCTGTCACCATTATTACCAATACCTAGCCTTCCTAAGATAGGAAGGAATTGGTCCCTGCCCCCACACCAGAAAACTAATGAATCGCACTGCTTACTTCGATGCTGGATCTCTACGGGGATAGATTTTTTAGTCATCTGGTCACACTTCAGGCTGCATTTGGTAGATGCAGCAAAGAATGTTTCTTTCATAAATATAATTTGGCTTCTAAGACATTAAAACATATTGCTCTTGGCTTCCTTAGCCCATTGTGCTGAACAACGGAGTTACTTACTTATTTTGGATACTTCAGAAATATATACCCCTGTATACATTTTAAGTGTGGTAAATTTCTTTCTAGATTTTTATGTAAATGTCTAAATTTGTCCAGAAAAGTGTTCCAATACATGGAGGGATGAGAATTTAGAGCACTTACTGCAAGTTCCGCCACTGAACATTGGAATAGTTTCAAACATCATCTTGTGAAACAACAGTGCCACTGGTCTATAATCCAGATGATTCTTTAACAGGTAGCTATAATAATACACATAGCGCCTCTGACTGGGAATAGTTACTCCCTGGTGGACAGAAAAAAAAAAAGAAAAAGAAAAAGAAAAGCCAAATTCAAAAGAAAAATTCCATTATAGTTATTTTATTAAATTGTTATGGTAACTGGGTTCTACCCACTGAAGAACACATATACATTAGAAATTTGACTTTAAATGATTAATATTTAAATCCAGTTCAACAACAGAGTAAATCAGAGTAACATCAGTATAAAGGAAAATATCAGAGTAACTTTTCTCCCTTAAAATTATCATAATCCCCTCATTTATCCAATGATCACCACAATGCTCCAACCCATGAACCCAATAAGCAAAGGCCCCTGCAGTTCCAAAAGTACCTATCGGAGGCATCTACCCTACAGCTGTGCTCCCGATACGTAGGAAATTTATGGACTTTTATTGAACACACAACTCCTCAAAAGCTTGGTTACTTATTTTTTAGGCAAAAGTATATCAGAATCAGCAGAACCCATAAAGGCATAGTGCCTTTAAGAGACAGAAATAGCAGAAGCAAAAAATGATGGCCTTAGACCCACAATAAAAACAGGAATATGTGGCATAAATGTATGCAAGAATTCTGTAACAGAGACTTGAGAGGTCCCTGAGCTACATATATCTCTTTGCAGAAGAAACCAGGGATATACATGATGTTTGAGAAAATTTAAGTATTACAAATGCTAAATATATAATTCATGTGCTATTAAAAGTTATCTCAAGAAAAAAATCTAGTGTGTGCAGACATGCACTCATTAATGCTGCTGAATAAATGAGGGCTGAGGTCTCCTTTCCTAGGACATGCGTAACTTCAGGAAAATTCAGGCATTTAACTTAGACAAAGAGTACTATGAAGACGCCTGACAGTTAAAAGTGACTTGCAAAAAACTTAAAAGTACATTCAAGAGAAAAAAGAATTTGCAATATTTTTAAGTTATTATTGGCATCTGAATCTCCCCCATGTGTTAAACACTCTGGACATAAATGCTTTTTTCCCCTCCAGTGGAAAGCATAAAGTATGTTAATGTGAGTTTAAAGACAGATATCCAGAGTGGCAGGTAAACAGGTATTGATTCACTCTAGTATTCTCAGGGTTTTGGTTTGGTTTTTTTTTAAAAGATTAACATGATTACAATCAAAAACCAAAATGTCAAAAAATGGATAAAAGCCACTTCAAATAAGGGCAAATGATTTAAGATTCTGGCTATAGTGCAAAGACCAGGCAATCAGAAGACCCGGATTTGAAAGCTGACGGTCAAAACACCAATTCTGATTTGTTTCCTCAGGAAAATGAAGATATAATTGATACCTACACCCTGTCTTCACAGGAGTCTCATGAGCAGTAAACACTAAATGCAGTTACACAAAAGCATGCTAAACCTACAAAATGTTACAGAAATCCTAATTAGCAGTTTTAGAAATCCTATCTACACCTGAAGTATAATTTTGGAAGAACAGAGAATTTTGGTTTTGTCTACAGTATTTTCTTAAAGAAAATACTTTCTTTACAGTAGTAAAACACTATTACTGTGAAAAGCTCCTACAAAAAAACCTGTTAAAAATCATTAATAAAAAGTGTTTAAACTTAAAATGGTTTACTATATTACATTATTTAATGCTACTTCAGTAAACAACTTATCATTCATATTTATCAAGATAAAACACAGAACTGCAAAGCAGGTGGGGGGAGACTTGCAGATGGACAATGGGTGGGCAGGAAGGAATCTTTTTTGAACCATGTAAATTTATGACTTAGTCTAAAAATTAAAGAAAATTAAAACTCAAAAAATTAAATCAATGGAAGTGTACAAAAAAGACCAAGCTGTCAAGTTATTTTTTGGGGTTCAGTGGAATGACAGACGATTTCTTCCTCTTTATCTTGTTGGTATACGTTTGTATGAATAATTAAAAGGTTTTCAAAGCTTTCATTTTTCTCAAGTAACAAGTGATTGGTAGCACATCTATAATACAGCTTTTTGTACACTGAGTTAAACCCTTACCAAAAGACAAGGCAAATGTAGAGGAAGAATGTATGATCTACTAGATGTCAACAATGGAAAATAATCTATGTGTAAATAGAAACTGAACAAAATTACTGACACAATTAAAAAAAAACACTGAAAAGCACAATTCAAATTAATTCTTTTGCTATCAAATTATGCATAATTCAGCTTATGTAGCTTAACTTTGCAATTCCTACCTAGCAGCACCCTCAAATTCAATGTATTCAGATTAGCAGAAATAGCAAAGCTGAAAGGCTCAAATATGTACAGACCACGGGCATTAGTGTGTCCTCTCTAGTCTTGTCTCCCAAGACCACGGTGCACACACACTCAAATTTAATTAATGATACAATGAACCATACTGTAATCTAGATTATGAAATAAAATGAAGGGGCGCCTGGGTGGCTCAGTTGGTTAAGCGACTGCCTTCGGCTCAGGTCATGATCCTGGAGACCCGGGATCAAGTCCCACATCGGGCTTCCTGCTCGGCGGAAAGCCTGCTTCTCCCTCTCTCAGTCCCTCTGCTTGTGTTCCCTCTCTAGCTGTGTTTCTCTCTGTCAAATAAATAAATAAAATCTTTAAAAAAATAAAAAAAAAATAAAATAAAATAAAATAAAATGAATACAACTTCCATAATAAATTGGCAATGCAATTTATAACACTTCCACTATTTTATTTCCTGAAAGCATACGTTGAAAACTATGGTTTATGCACATGTTTTACCTATAGCATTTTGACTGTAAAGACTAAAATCTTTTAAAATCTAAGAAATAAACATTTTAATGATCTTCAAAAATGTATCTTATACATATGATAAGAGGACTGAACTTCAAAGCTCTTGGAGATTAAAAAATAACTACATGTTTTCAAAATCTCCATTTTTCATTTAAATTAACCAAGAACATTTAAGTTAACTGATCTATAACTATATCCTCCAAAGTAACCAACCTCTACCACTAAAGACTCTTCTACTCTCAATGTGAAGAAAATTACTTATATTCTTAGCCTTTTTTTCCCAAGGTAACTTTTAAAACATTCTAATCTTAGCTAAATTTGGCATTCTTCAGGGTCACCTTTACACCACATTCCTGGCCATCATCTCAAAAGGCTACCATTGCTTCTTTGACTCCCTGATGTTCACAGATCTGTAGGGGGGCCCACAAGGTTGTGTCGTGTTCCTCACAAGGCCTACTGCCTTTATTTGGTCTCACCTATAACTCCTAATCCCTATCACTCCAAACCTCGTTCTTCTGATATACATTTACTAAACTGAGTGGTGATTTCAGCACTCTGTTCAACCCACCTCCTAAGGTTTCTTTAGAAAACCTGTTCCAGACATTACCTTCAATGAATGTAGCTCCTACTTTGCTGGGAACCCTGAGGTCATCCAGCGTGTGCACTTTCAAAATTCCCTTGTCCCATCTTAAAATTTTTTCACTCCTGATATTTTACAAAAGTGACTCTGCATGTTCACCTAGGTTCCATTTTGGTAAATACTCTACTAAGTATTCCTTCTATGGCATTTGTCTTTGCCAGACCTGTCTCCTCCTAATAATCTTTGTCCCTTATCCAAAACAATTCAAGGATTGAAAATGGACACCCTCCCCAAATCTTGTATCTCTCTCAAATTGTCACCCTCCTTCTCTGTATAAACTCTCAAAGTTAAGCCTTTGCTCCTTACCTCACAGGAATCTGTTATCATGAGGCTGATTTCTTAATGGTCATTAGTTCTTAATGGTCACTAACAGTCATTTCCTACTATTTTCTTAGTCCCACCCTGTATCATTTTTCATTGCCATTTTGAAAATTCTCTGCCTCTATCCTAGAACACACTCTTGAAAGTTTTCTTCTACCCTTATGGCTATATATTCTCTTCCTTCCCTAAATGTTAGCATACCTCAAAAATCTGATCTGAGCAAGCCCCTCTTTGTCAATCCGCTCTGTTTTAGTAGTTTAATTATCTATCCTTCACATTAACTCCAAAACTTGTGTCTCTCAGTATTACTTTATTCCCAACTCCCAGTCCAGGATATCTAATATTTGGCTGGACATTTCTACCCGGAAATTTTAGAAGCACTTAAAACATAACATATCTGAAAACTGAAGCTTTCCTATTTTTGCATGGACCACCCTCTGTTATTTCTATTAATGATATTAACTATTTTCCCTGGCATTCAAGCCCAAAACCTCTTCTAATACCACCACTGCTGCTGGTTATTAAACTGTTACCATGTTCTTTGCGTTGTTCAAAGTACTTTCATAAGTATAATTTAGTACTCATGAAGTGGGCACTACTGGTACACCATTTTATAGATGAGGTAAGGTCATACCTCTTACAAGTAATGGAACTAAGTTTCACCCTAGTACTCCAACTCCAGAGTTTACAGTCAACCGCTGATGCTGACAACTTCTTCCTGCTAGAGTAACAGGAACAATCTGAGAGGGAGTAGTGATCTATACAGAGATACAGAAGAGGAGTAAGGAAATCCCAGCACTACAGCAAAGGTCCAGGCCACAGAATAAAGGCAAAAATTGGTCAGCAGAGCAACTACCTGACATCTACATACAGTATACACACACACACACACACACACACACACACACACACACACAAACTGTCTATACAATGTGGAAAGCACACCTGTGGTTAATTCCTTTTGGATACTCTTAGTAGATTTCTACACATCTATTCAGATGCCAGAATCCAGACTTTGTGACATACTTCTCAAAGTACCAGCTCTAGCTTTCTGTGGCCATCTACTTCAATCACCTCCTGCAATTTTGCTATAGCCAAATGAATACCAACCTCTGATTTATCTATTCTCCAAACTATTTTTACACCCACTCTTTGAGTAACTTTGTAAAAGTGTCAGATGAATCACACTAACAATTCAAAATGCTAAATGGTTTCCTCCCAGTGACTACCAAAATAAGAAAACTTATCACACACGGTAATTCCACAACATAAAATACAGCCCAAACTCTTTTCCATTCTTACCTCCCTCTTACACTCTTACACAACTCCCTTGAATGTGCTTTAACCTTTGGCCAAACCAAAGTACTTAATTTCTTCCATACTACACTTGCTGCTTTTTAAAGCACGCTATCTTTACCAGATTAGGGACATTAATCTGCAAGCAGTCATCTGGGAAGTTTTACCTATCTTCTAACACCTAGACCAACTCAGGTAACAGAATTATTCAATATTTCCAGGACTGATAAGCACCACCTGAAAGATGAGGGTTCCTACACATTGTCATTCTTGGATGGTCTGTTCAAAGTTTGGATTTCACCTTGAAGCAATGATGTTCATCAAAAATTGCGTATTTTCCCTTAAAAAAAAAAAAGTGGCGCCTGGGTGTGGTTTAGTTGATTAAGGGACTGCCTTCGGCTCAGGTCACGATCCCGGAGACCCGAGATCAAGATCAAGCCCCACATCGAGCTCCCTGCTCAGCAGGAAGCCTGCTTCTCCCTCTCTCACTCCCCTTGCTTGTGTTCCCTCTCTAGCTGTGTTTCTCTGTCAAATAAATAAAATCTTTAAAAAAAAAAAAAAAGAAAATTGCTTATTTCCCATTGAAATTTTCAAATTCATTAGCACGGAGATAAATACAATTTTTAGTTACCTCCACAGTGTAGTTCTATCACCGTTCTCAAACTTAATGTATACTTTGTGTTTCCCCTTTCCTTTTTTCTCAAAAAGAACTTTAAAAGAGATGCACTGGTTTTATTGGCAATTTCATACAATTGGTGTTTGAAATTATTAGTTCAAATGATTTACTGTTTGCTAATTCACAATTTATATTTTCTTCTTCATTAATCCCTCTTTCCTACTGGTTATTATCTTAATAATCTCTAAAATATACTTGTATTTCCCCATTGACCCCAAATTATTTAAGTAGCTAGTTTTAAATTTCCAAATAGTTTATTTGATTTGATTAAAGGTTTTAAAAAAAAATCTCCAGCTGGAGGTGCCTATGTGGCTTAGTCAGTCGGTTAAGCATTCAACTCTTGGTTTCAGCTCAGGTCATGATCTCAGGATCATGAGATCGAGCCCCACATGGGGCTCCAGGCTCAGTACAGAGTCTACTTGAGATTCCCTCTTCTCCTCCCCGTCTTACACACACTCTATCTCACACACAAACACAAATAAATGAATAAATATTTTAAAAATCGGAAAAATAACCACTAAAATTATAAAAGAAAATCTCTAGCTGTAATGAATTATAATCAAAGAACTGGGTTTATATATTTCTACTTGAAGATAAGGTTTTCTTTGTAGTTGGCCTATTATCAATCCCAGTAACTATTTTGTGGATGACAAAAAAAGAAAAAAGATGTATCTTAGGTGCTATTTTTTATTATATTATTCAAGCCATCTATTTATCTTCTTACTCTGTACCTTCTTGATATATTAAAGATTCCTATTATTGTTGCTTTGCTATCAATTTTTTTTTCATTTCTTCCAGCTTTTCCTACTGTATTTGGTGCTACGTTTAATACAAAAGAGTTCATACCTGTTAAGTGTTCATTGTAGGGTGTACCCTCTTTTCATATAAAGTGACATTCTTGACCCAGTTTTACACATTTTGTTGTAAATGCACTCTGATAATGATATCCTGTCATCTGCTCTTGAAATTTACATTTGCCCAAATGTATCTTTAATGAACTGCTTATTTTTCTAACCTGAGTTGTTTTATCTAAGTCTCTTATGTATGATAATCTCTTAAAGAACAGAAACTTAGAAGTATAGGTTATACACATCTTTCAAACCTAGGAGACTATCATAGCACTTCCAGGCCAGAATTCCACCTGGATACCATAACACAAGATATGCAATGTTCTGTTCACATTCTGTGCAGCAGTACCCTCAGATCATCTTCTCTAAGAAGAAGTCACAATCTAGATTCCTCCGTTAAAAAAGTAATTTTCTGCTTCAGTAAACTTTTCACTGGCACTTTTAAACTCAGAAATAATGTTGATGTTTTAAAATAACTGTTTGAAGCTTGAAAATCTGTTTCAGAATGCTCACAACACAAGTATTACAGGAAAGTAATTCGACGAAGGAAGAAATACAGCTCTTAGGAATGGTTATTATTACAATGACGACATATAGCAGTAGTCTGCGTATATTAAGCTAATAAGTGAAGACATTTTACATATATCCCAATACTACCACAATTTATAAGACAGATACTATCACCTCTATTTCAAGGATAAGAAAACAGTCCTGGGGCACATAATTATCCTGCTCGAAACCTGGACCTAAATCTAAATGTGACTCTGATTCCAGACTTTATTTCCTGTCCTGGGTTTTACTAACAGCACCCAAACTAACACGGTAACATGAAAGAAGTCACGACCTGTTTGAGCACTGTTTTTCCCATCTATGAAGACCCTCCAAAGTTTAGAGTACTATAGCGCTTCAGTTTCATGAAACTAACTGTAAGTAATGTATCAATAATAGTGCTGCATGAATCACAGAATCGCTCAGAATAACGCAAAGCAGACAAGGAGCACAGTTCCCTCTGCACAGCATCCTTCCCCCTTCGGGAAAGCTATCATTCCCCCTGCAGTTTCATGGAAGTGGGACGGGCTCTATTCTTCACCATCAGATACATATCCCTAGCCTCTGGCCAGAATGTCTGGTCCAGCGATGGGTACATGCCGTAATCCAGGTAAATCAGAACCTAATCGAGGATAACATTTCCTCAAACTGTAGCTCTCTTCCTCCTGCAGTTGCTAACGCAGCCAGGATATAAGCCTGCAGTTGCTAGGAGTCCTACCTTGCTATTATTCGTAAGGAGCCTGCCTCAAAAGAGAGCACACACAGAGGAAAGGAGAAAGCTGAGAGAGAGCACTGACACCTATGAAGCACCTCGGTCAGGCCAGAGTTTTCAAGGTCATATAAATCAGCATAAAGGTCTCCTTGTGTTTATACTCTTCTGAGTTGGGCTTCTGTGAGTGGAAACTGAGAGACTTCTAATATATTATAATATAGTTACTTCCTTTTTTTCTTTCTTAAGTTTCTATATGTACTTTGGGGATCAAAATAATACAGAAGAACAATCTGGGCAAGAGAAAACAGCACTCTAGAAAGAATACTAGACTTGAGGTTAGGAGACAGTTTTGAGCAACATTACACAGACAGATGAAATGACCTAGGAAAGACTGACCTTTACAGATTTATTTGACCATTTATAATAGAAAAGGTCTTGGCTAAATCATTGCTAAAATCCTTCAAGGTATAAAAACCTTATAACTTTATGAACAGGTCTAAATACCATGTATGTGAGGAACAGAGTTTAGCTCAGAATTTACACGTTCGAAAAAATAAGAATGTTATCTTAGGAGTTCTTTTTATTTTATTTCTACTAAAAATGAGAACAACTTCAGTTTAAGTGAGGAGAAAAATGAGAAAATTTTAGAAAAAAGTAACCTGACTATACAATTAGGACATAAAAATTCATTCCTCAGAGAAATTAGAAAATTTCCTCTTGGGATCACTTCAAATAAAGTTAATATTTATTCTTTCTAGCAATTCTAAGTCTTCATTACAGGTAAGTGAATGAACTCATGTACAGAGATAATATATATCAATTTTATCTCTAATAATTGCTTTGAAAGCAAGACAAAAAAGAAATAAAAAACTCAAGTTTTTTTCCTAGAAGTTTAATCAAAGAAAATGAAGATTAATGCTTACTTTATCTGCCACCATTCTAGAAGGAGGAAGGCAACGGAAAGAGAGAGGAGTAGCAGAAATTCTGGGTAGGTTTTATGTAACAAAAGTTTGCCTCTGAATTCAGGAATTTGGGGAATCTTTCCAAACTATATACTTACCAGCATCAGTAGGATGCTTTAACTCTTTATTCATGGTTTACAATAAATGGTTTGAGTTAATTCTCATTCCAATCTGTAAACATTAAGTGCAGACAGTGTGAAGTACAAGGACTAGACAGGAATCAGCCCTGGGAGTTAATCTGTACCAGGCTCTCTTGGGGGCAGACAGGTAATTGCTGACAGCTTATTTCACTCCTGAAGTAAAAGGACCAAATCTGTAAACGAATGACTCTCAGGGAACTGTAACATAGTTTTCTTCTAAATTATTGAATTAAAGGAGGACTCTTCTTTCCATCAAGCAGTTGCCTGCTCTCAGAAATACGTTTCTTCAGAGGAAGTATCAGTTGTACTTTGACTTCTCTGCTACACTCAATGCCTCAAGTTTAACGTGGGCATTACTAACACAACAACACACTGTATGGTCAGCGGGCACCTACCACTCTGCCATTTAATTTGCACCAAATCCGCTGAGGGAATGACAAGACCGCACGAGATTATTTTGCGGAGAGTCCCTGCCAAGTCCACAAATTCTTCACTAAAACATGACAAATGGGGGTAGGGTGAGCGGGTAAGAGAGGGAACAAAGGAGGGAAGCGGAGAAGGAGAAGGAAGAGAAGAAAAGTATCCTGCCATAGAAATGTCAGCAGAACACAACTTTCTTCTTAACGTTTCCCTACAACTGAAATTAAGGATACAGGCAAAGCCATGCTAAAGACAGCTTTAATAAAATTAATGCTATATAAACTGAAAAACTGATAAAAATATATGTATCTCCTATAATAATGGATTACAAAAGTGCAAATCTACAGATTCAACCTAAAAGGAAATACTAGTAGGAGGATAAACTTTTAGCATGTGTTTCAAGAATAAAACTACTTTGGATAATCAATTTATCTACTACAAGATACTTACTTCCCGGGAAGAATTCCACAGTTGTATAACAACAGCTTTACCATGTTCAGCCTAGCTCATTTCTCATGATGAAATTATACTTACTAAAGGCTAAAAACAGATTATTTCACTAGCACCCTAACCATTAGGTAAACATGTGATATATTTGAAAACTGTTAGATAATTAAATTCCAAAGGTTTGAAGGAAGCCTTCAGCATTATATTTATAAGACTAACAACTTCAACCTGCCTTTATATGTACTTAGGTCAGGGGCCACTAAATTCCTGAGTATCAGTAAAAAAGGGTATAAACTGAGGAGGCTTGCCACAATAGGCCTTTTTAAAGAGAGCTTGTCCCTGTACAGAGATTAATTCTGAACAGCCTCAAAGTTCTTTTACAGTTCTAGAATTGTAAAGAAAAGAAGTTCAACAATATTCAGGGGACTCAAATTCTATACTGAGTGCTATCATTAACTGTTTGAATCATCTTAATCAAAGCACTTCACCTTTCTGGGCCTCTGTTCTATCATTTTTAAAGTAAGAAAAATTCCTGCAGAAAAAGGCTCATAATCTAATGCCCATAAACCTTATCCTTTTAATCTAGCTTTCTAACACCATTTCAACACAAAATGCAAATGGAACCGTTAGTAAAATAGAGCTTCATCAACGGCATCTGCTTGAAAATTTCTTTTTGCCTTTTAAAATATACACAGAAGTAAAGGTAGGAGCGCATCAGGATACTGCTTTAGACCACGGCTGTGAATAATGCATCCAAAAATGGTCTGGGTATATTAGTTAATCATGAACTAAGCACAAAAGATCTCAATGACTTATTTTGACTCCAAGATGCTAAAAGTGATCAATTTTTTTTTTTTTAAGATTTTATTTATTTGACAGAGAGAAACACAGCCAAAGAGGGAACACAAGCAGGGGGAGTGAGAGAGGGAGAAGCAGGCTTCCCGCCGAGCAGGGAGCCCGATGTGGGATTCGATCCCAGGTCTCCAGGGTCATGACCTGAGCCGAAGGCAGTTGCTTAACCAACTAAGCCACCCAGGCGCCCCAAAAGTGATCAATTTTGGCCAAATTAACTCTGAATCTCGATAGTATAACAGCTAAATGTAACAATTTTACTGAGTACACCCATAACAGTACACACCAAACTCCATCCCCTGTTAGCCTGTTATCTTCCACTTGGGGGAGATTCAAACCTGTAAGAGAAGAAGAGAGCGGTGTGCCTGGGGCATTTCTGCTAAGGACGGATGGATGCTCATATTCTACAGTATACTGCATTTTATTTTCATAACACTTTCCTTGCTATCTTTTCCCTCTGGCCCCTATTTCATAACAGTATCCCCTGGGCCTTGCCAGTTTACCAAGTCTCTCTTCACCTTTACAGAGCAAGAGAATTGACAATATTTTCAAATTGCAAGGAATACAATATCCTCCCAATGATAAATTAAAACACATCTTCACTTTTTCATCATGAAGACTTCTCTTGGATCTAATTTAAATTACTTAAGCATCCTTGGGTTTTACTTGTATCCCTGAAGATGATGTCAAAGACTATTCCATGTGCTTCTTACACGGCTGGTTCTCACTATCAGAAGCATTTGGCCAACTCTCCTGAAGAAGCATCCACATCACACAGGGTGGATATGTGTGTGGGTGAGTGTGCGGAAGACAGGGAAAGAGAACACATGTGAGAGCACAGCTTAGTTGGGAAAGGTTAGACTACTACAAAAACCTTTAATTACCCCCCAACTCAAAATCCTGAGTAAAGCACTCTACAAGTCTGTTGGTTGTAGTGCCAAACACACAAAAAAGTTGCACTTCGATGTGATGAAGGCAAATACTTTAGAAATGGTCAAACATGTCTGTAGCCCGCAATAGAAAAGTTAAGACTGTTGCAGTATCTCTAGCAAACAATTTTGTCCATTCCAGTAGAACGGACCCCTTTTTCTAAAGCTATGAAGCAGGTCACGAGAGGACTGGAAACACTACTTCCCTTCAGTATATGACGACGATTCTCAGTTTAGCCAGCTACTCGTTTTCATCAAATACACGCATAGTAACACAATCAAAGAATACTTAATGCCCCCAAAAAACCTTCCCTTAAAGAAATCTCAGTACTTTGTAGACAGACCGTACATCTTAACATCTGGCAAAACATCTGGCTTTGTTGCTTTGGTGAAGACAGAGCGCTCCATGTCTCTGTGACTCACTGCTAGTTCCATCCTGAGAGAAATCCTAGCCATTGTTGGGGAAGTAGCCTACGGTTCCAGCAGTGCCAAGCCTCGAATCACAGCCTGTATAAGAGGACTTAGCATGAAAAATCTACTGCTATGAGAATTGCCAAATTCAGGAAAGCCAAGACTTTCAATCAAGGGCTTCTCAAGAGGTTTTGTCATAAGTGGGAGCAATTATGAAACGCTTTGCTACCCATAAGTTCACTGGTTTCAGAAGGCAAATTCTACAGCCAGGATTTTAACTGCTGTCAACTGGATAAAATACAAATGTGCTTAACTCTTTAACCTTAAAACTAAAATGTGAAGTCATAGTCCTTCCCTTCCTAACATAGTGTTATGCCAGAATTTGCCAAAAAGGATCTCATTAACCAAGGCAAAGAAAATGATGCAACATGAATTTTTCTAAGAATCTTAGAGAATTCTTATTTTTTGGCATAAACCTACCTTAAAATCTACAGATTTCATTTGCTCTTTCATTCTTTTGTGAGATAGCATTTTAAGCACTTGTTTTCACCAAAAACAAATTCAAACTGATTGGATATCTAAGATGACAGGGGCGCCTGGTGGCTCAGGTCATGATCCTGGGGTTCTGGGACTGAGCCTGGCATCAGGCTCCCTGCTCGGCGGGAAGCCTGCTTCTCCCTCTCTCACTCCCCCTGCTTATGCTCCCTCTCTAGCTGTGTTTCTGTCAAATAAAAGTTGTCAAGTCAAAGACGATGGCATAGTTTTAATGTATTATTTATAATCTAAATACTAGCAGTCCTGTCATTAAAACTTACTATTGGGCAGAGCCAAAGCTTAATTTTGATTAATCTGTAACCATTTAGATTTACTCATTATCCTCAAATAGTGGTCAAAACTTTTTCCATTTAACAAAGGGACATAATTCTTACGAAGACTCCTTTTATTTACCACATTAAAAAAATTTCAGTATTATTAAAAACTATAAGGAAGATTTTATGTTCATGTATATCATGCACATTCTTAGTGAAAGACTATAGCTTTCATATTTTTAGAATGTATGTAACATAAACACTAGTTCCGTATTATACCACTTCTCTATTTTTATTTGAAATTCCTTTTACTTGATTTCTTTCCCACAACTACAATGTCTACTGCTCATCAACTTTGCTTGCTCTAAACTTCTACCACTGCTTCGGTTACTGTACTTTGATTTGACCTGTTCTCTATGGTTTTCTTCCCATTCGTTCTCTTTCCTCTGTACTGCCCTGTAGTTATTCACTTACGTGTAGAACAATTTACCTTCTATATTTTTAACCCAGTAAAAGCAACTGTTCCCCTGTAGATGATGAAAAAAATGAACCAAAGTAAACATCTCAAGCCCTCAACTCTAGAATTCACTCATCATCATCCCAGGACATACACAACTTACACAGAAATGTAAGGCAATCTATTATAAGCAATATTCACTAAAATCAAGCACTAACATAAGATTCAGTTTTATAAACTATCACCAATACATAGCAATGTGGCATCCTTAGATGTAATTTTAAAAAATCACAAAGATAAATGAAACAAGAAATGAAGAAGGAGAAAAGGAGTCAGGAATCAATGCAACCACCAGCTAAAATGGTAGAAACGATCATGTTTCTGTTTTGAAGTTGAATTAAAAAGAAATCAGCTTAAGGACACCTGGGTGGTTCAGCTGGTTAAGTGTCCAACTCCTGACCTCAGCTCAGGTCTTTTTTTTTTTTTTTTTTTAAAGATTTTATTTATTTATTTGACAGAGAGAAACACAGCAAGAGAGGGAACACAAGTAAGGGGAGTGAGAGAGGGAGAAGCGGGCTTCCTGCAGAGCAGGCAGCCCGATGTGGGGCTCGATCCCGGGTCCCCGGGATCATGACCTGAGCCGAAGGCAGTCGCCCAACCAACTGAGCCACCCAGGCGCCCCCTCAGCTCAGGTCTTAATCTCAAGATCATGAGTTCAAGCCCCACACTAAAAATTAAAGGAAGGAAGTCAGGCAGGCAAGCAACTTAAACTGGAAAAGAACCTTCCTGATTATAAATGGTACTAAAACTAGAATAATTTTTTTCATAAAGTTGTGACATTTCCCTCAATAGAGTTCTCTAGGTGAGTTTCTCCCTCTATCTGGTGTGGTTTGGGTTTTTCCTTTTCAGAGACAGAGAAATGTACAAAATCTCTTTGTAAGAAACAAATATATTTTGTCACATTTACCATCCAAAGAAATGAATCCCTTAGAAATTACTGTGAAAGTTCTCCCAAGAGTTTACATTCTCCCATCAAACATACACAGATTAAGTTTGTCACTGATTTTCAACATCATCTTTATTCTGAATAAAGAGAAGAACCTTTGACTAATCTTAATTATAACTACATTTGTGAATATTCATATCAAAGAATAACTTTCATGTACTTGTAAGATTAAAGATCACACTTTTCTAGGAAACAGCATCCAAGTTATTACCCAAAGACATCTTAATCTCAAGCAAGGTTGAGAAATATCAAACTTTCTTTTGTTCAGTGTGTTCCTTCTTTAAATGCTCTGTCAGGATTTTATGAGACCAAATAGGCGATACAGTTAACGGGTAAGATTTACTACCATGATATGAAAATGCTAGCATGAACAGAAAAATTGAAAGAATCAGTCATTTGCTCATATGACAATTAAGGTTTAATTAAGAGATTTAAATGTTCAGAATACAGAAATAAGGGTTACCAACCATCTTTTTAAAAATTGTTTTCCAATAAATACTCAGATCGAGGAAGAAGAGAAAAAAATCAAATATAACTTACCTTTTTGTCTCTGGTCCTTACTTCCCCATAGAAATCTAGGGCCTCTTGTGCCTTTAAAAATTTGCCCCGATGTAATAAATATGCACAAATCATTACACCAGTTCGTCCCTTTCCAGCTTTACAGTGAATTGCTGCAACATGATTGTCATCTTCACTTAGCCATTGGTCAAGATCTTCACAAAAGGGTTTGATAAGTTCTAGCTGTGGTGGATTATGGTCTTCAAAAGGATACTGTGCAACTGTGGTAAAAGGATAACCTCAGAATTAGAAAAACGTCTTTCCTGAACTGTTTATTAAAGTAGGTTAACTTCAGAAATGTTGCATATAAGCTTAAGAGATGTCTAAGAGAAAAGCTGAACTCCAGATTAAAATAGTTTGCTGCCTGATAATTTCCCAATTTGTGAATAGAAAATAGAGAGTCCGAGCATTTTTTTTCCCCAATTAATGAAAGAAGAAACTTTACTATGGAGAGGTAACCCAAGTCAACATATCAGAAGGAGAGGCAAACTCAAAATGAAATGTCACATAGGTAGGTTTCTTGTCAGGGCTCTCAATGCATTTTCTGACAAAAGGAGTAATAATATTTATAATATTACATCACCACAAAACAAATATTCCAGAGAAGGTATAAATTACCAATAAATCAACAATGCAAAGGACTGATTTTTACACTTCATATAGTAAAAATGCTTATTTAAAGATGGTCTTGCAAAATGTTAGTGCTGTATACTACACATGATTTTAAACGCATTTACAAAAGAAACTGAAAAAAACTTATAAAAATGTATACAGTTGTAGTAAAGTGTATCTAATGAAGTTTCAGGTCTTTTCACATGGGTTATAAAAAACCCACATTTCTCTGTTGCTTATAGTCAGAGGGTTGTTGTTTATAACTTGCCTAGAAATAGGAATTCAACTATAACATTATTAAATTTTTTTCTTACTAGTCCCTGCCTCAGTTCCATTCTATTAAAATCCTTAGAAATCCTGACTGACATGTAATGTATATAATTGTCCTCTGTGTCATCTAAATATGTGAGAAGTATGCCTTCTATCTTCAGTCACGCCATTACTGACGTGGAATTGAATTCAGTGTGTCGGGTGAGTCGTCCCGGGAGACAATGACTACCATTCCAGGGAGTCGCCAGGATGGCTTTCACGTGGGCCTCAGCATTCCATCTTCATCTCCCCAGTGGCACACAAAAACAGATAGGAAACTGTTAAATGTCTATTGAAAGCTAGATAAACCTTGACTACAACACGCTTTGCCTAGTAAGCCGTAGCCTAAAAATTCATGAAAAAGGAAAAATTCCTAGCGGATCTGTACTGGCTCTCACCATTAGTGCTTCTGAATTTTCAAACCAGCTGTCGGAATGTCCATTCTAGGTTTTCAGAAGGGATCCATGGCCAACACATCAATACATAGCTCATGGACTCCACCTTCTCTATCATGGTAGCATGTGCCAAGCTTCTTCACTCTCTAGATCTCTTGTGGCTCGAGGGGTTCCAAACACAGATGGAAGGTTTTTGTGGGCCCTCAGAAAAATTCACTACACCTGAAGAAAAACTCATTTAAAGCAGCTCCTGTTTTCATCTGTCAGTCTCCTCTCATCCACATTTGTCGTACCCTTCTCCCCCTCTTAGGTCACGGCTCCACAGTTATTACTAAATTGCTCTGCTTTCTCTTCCTATAATCCCTCACAGTTACACCAAATGAT
Source organism: Spilogale gracilis (assembly GCA_004023965.1). Taxonomy (NCBI): domain Eukaryota; kingdom Metazoa; phylum Chordata; class Mammalia; order Carnivora; family Mephitidae; genus Spilogale; species Spilogale gracilis. The sequence goes on from PITA01002209.1 coordinate 147,316, forward strand.
TCCAACAGCAGATATAACCCTGTCTTCATTTTATTGTTAGTCTAGAAATTTTTCCTAATTCTTATAGTCTACTGTGGATTTTAGTATTATTACTAGTACTGGCCGGTTTATATGGAAATAGTTCCTTAAAACACAACAGCAAAATTAAATCTGTTTTCCAAATTGTCTAAGACCATCTCTAAGATAAATATTTACCTCACTTAATAACTGAGGTTATTCATTACTGCTATGACAATAAGATTTGGTCTACTGGTTTTAAGTAATAAAACATAAACACATTACTCAGCAGTTAATACCTACCTCTGCAGTTAAATTTGGCGGTATCATAATGTCTTTCAGCACACCTAAAAGAAAAGTTTAAATGTGATCTAAAGTTATCTTGCACTGGCAAAAAAAAAGAAAAGTACAGTAACACACATTTTCTGAACTTTTATACTGTCCCCATTTTACCATTAAGAAAACTGATGTTAGGTGTTCTGCTCTTATGGCTTACACACTTGCTCACAAAACCTATGATGCCGCTTAGGCACACACCCCGTACCCAGCTCTTACCCTCAAATTTCCTGTATGGATACTCTGCATGCTGAGAAAGTGTATGTTTGATCTCACTAAGTATGTATAAACAACTAACAAGTTACAGCACTGTCTTTACCTGAGAACTGAGTATACGTCATTTTCTCAAACTATTGTTTAAAAAGATATATTTTTAAAATAGAATTATAAGGGCAAAGAAAAAAAAGTGAATGATGCTAATCTACTCAAAAACAACACTTACTAAAAAAATTTTTAAGCCAGACCTTTCACTCTTCCAAAGGTCATCTTTTTCAATCATCTCTCAGGTTATGAGTTTTAATTAAAGTCTCAGAGTAGAGCGCCTGGGTGGCTCAGTGGGTTAAAGCCTCTGCCTTCGGCTCAGGTCATGGTCTCAGGATCCTGGGATCGAGGCCCACATCAGGCTCTCTGCTCGGCAGGGAGCCTGCTTCCTCCTCTCTCTCTACCTGCCTCTCTGGCTACTTGTGTTCTTTCTCTCTGTCAAATAAATAAATAAAATACTTTTTTAAAAAAAGTCTCAGAGTAATGAAGGAATAATAACTAAAATACGGAATAGTAAAATGTTAACTTAGCATTACTTACAGCATACTAAAATTTATCTTTTTAATAGTAGTGACATGTTCGTCATCATGCACTGGTTTACTCAGTTAGTACGTGTGTTTATAAACATTAATAAGGCTCTGAAAGGGATCCCGCACTTAAGTTTGTGGCCAGCAGAATCATAGTAACTACAGCTACTAACCAAATGAGATTTTTTAAAAAAACTATTCAAAATGAAACCTTAGTATTTTAAAACAAATCAAGGTCTACAATACCTTCATCTCCAATTCTGAAATCCCAAAAGTCTGAACACCTAACATTTTTCTGTTAACCTTACGACAAACTCAATTGTGGCAGAATCTGATCTGAGTTTATGACACAGTATGCACTCTTTAACAATATACTTAGAGTAAAGAGCCAAACACTTCATGCTAGGGACTGCTCCAGACCCCAGTGGGGTGTTATGTAATACTAATAAGTATATGCGTCCACGTTACCTTCTGCAAAGGGAAAAATTCTGAATGCTGAAAGACAACTGGCCTTAAGAGTTTCAATAAGCGATTGTGGACATGTATTTCACATGTAAGAAATCCTAAAAATATCTCTACAGTTCCTCTACTTTAAACAGTTTTAAATCCTAATGCACATGGAAATTGAACTGACTATAAACAATTTAGAATCCACTAGTTTCTAAATGGTCAGATATGAAATAAATCGACTTTCACACTACTGCTTAAAGCAAAGCTTTCCCCCTCATTTGCATAACATATTGAGTTTTGCTCAAAAAAATTATTTAGTAATGCCATATGCATATTTATGTATCCTTGCTAAATAATTTCATACTCACTCCTATACAAAATATGACAGGTAAGAGGAAAACTGACCAAGGAAACAGTTTTCTTTTATACTTTCTTTAATACAAATTTAAGAAAAGGTCTGGTAAATAGTGAGGAATTCATAACAGAATATTTTATAAAGACTCCTGTAAAGATAGGACTTTGAAGGTGAGGGACAATGAGTAGATTAGGAAACAAAGTTCTAAGAAGCTGGTCTCATGGCGGCACAACAAAAGTAAAATTCTGAGTTTCACGCAGCTTTAGTCCTCTAAAATTCTCACGCTTTCTCAGGAGCTCACAGGTTTGGTTTGACAAGTACTGCTTAAGACTACCATCATAAACTGATTCTCAAATATGACTGTCAAAAGGCAGAAATGGAGGAGAAATGGAAATAGCGAGCTACCACATGCCTGCCAGCTATACACACCTTACAAAGGGGCTTCCATGTCTTTTGATTCACAGTCACAGCCATATAATAATAGAAAATATAATCTCCATCTTAAATATGAAAAAACCTAAGATTCAGAAGAGCCAGGACTCAAGCCCAGGACCCAATTTACAAAAGTCAAACTTCTTCCAGCAAGGCTCCGTACTTCTTCCACAATACAAAATAGAGATCAGCTTCAAAAGCAAAAGCAATAAAAAAATTCTACTCGAAATTAGCTCTCCTACAAGAGCAGTATTTGGCATAAAAGATAGAAACAACAAAAAGGGATCATGAAAACATGAAAAAGTTATGAAAATCTCTACAGGTATGGATGAGGAGGATGTGAGAACATATAATGGGGCCTGCAGTGATGGAAGTGATCTGGAAAAGTGGTTGCTAGGGGAAGAATGATGACTCTCTCCTTAATTAAGACCTTCTCCAATAACCATGCCCACACACGTGCATGTACACACACCCAGCTCCTTGTAACTTCTGTGTGGTCTGTTAGTTGGTCAGTCTTTCAACAAACCAAACTGAAGATACATAAATGGAAAATGGGATTTGACTGAGACAAGTACTAAGTAAATGTGACCATTTGTATTTCCTTATAATTAAAATTCAACTTAAAAGATATAATTCTTAAAAATCTTCACTTTATATTGGCTTATATAAGACAAGAGAGATGAAGAAGCATCAAAAGAGTTTTTAATGAAGGGGCAGACAGTAAGTGAAGAAAGAGATAAGCCTAATAGGAAAAGCTTCCAGAGAAGTGAGACTTGCCAAAGAATTAGTGAAGTATGCAAGTCTCTTCTGTAACTCTCTTCAACATCACTATCCCTAGCTTACAAAAGAAAACTTAACAGGTAATAATAGCTAAAGGTTCACCACCAAATAATGGAGAGCTGTATGTCAAACAGAATACACGATGAAATACAGTAATCCTGTTAAAAACGAGTATCCAGTAAATTTCAAATTAAGGTCCTCAAGGCAAGAAGTATATTATATGCCTCTATCCCCATTATCCTCCCTCCTCCTCTCACCCCCACCAGCCTACAGGTATACAGAGGAAGATACAAACATGAAATACACACATTTGCACAAAACAAATTCACTAAGCATCATCATACCCAAATTTGATTGATACAAAGTTAATTTTGTTCTTTCTTAAATAATGTATTGAATGCTTGACAATATAAACAGGTGCAGTCAATTATTTAAAAGTCTATATTAAGAACTGTTCTTCATCTGCACGTCACAATTGCCATAAAAAGTTTAATATACCATTAAACACATGTATGTCATGTAAATATTTTAAGACCTTTCAGTTTATATGTTTGTAAAGACATATATCACATGTAATTAACATCCCAAAAATAAAAGAAATAAAATAGAAACATCTGCTGCTTGCCAGACTCACTTACCCAGAGCCAGAAATACAAACAGGGACAGAGAAAAGTTGAAGAATGAAAAGTGACATCAGAAATCAAAACATGCTACAACGTGGTAGTTCCAGAAATTTCTGAAGTAAAATTCAGGGAGGTTAAAACAAACGACAACAAAACCATAAAGGAAGATTGGCATAAACGGTGGGTCGTCTGCTACCACACGTGCCTGTGTGACCTTGTTCAACTCACTTAACGTCTTTAGGCCTTGGATTCCCCAACTGTAAAATGAGAAGGTTGGACTAAATGATCTCTTTCAGGTACTTTCCAGTTCTGAAAGTCCACGACTCTGTTAAATGGACTGGGGAAGGGGAGCTGAAATATATACACCAAAAGCTGCTCTCAACTAGTAACGAGCAGTTCATTAACTCTGGGGTCCAATGTTTAGAAACGCAAAAACAAAAGGGCAGCCAAGTTCCCAGACTAGCTCCCAATGCCACCTTTAACCATAATAATGTTAAGTGATCCAAAGTACTGACAGTGTAAGCCTAGGTCCTAAATTCTGGAAGCAGGAAGCCACTGAATACAGGAATGAAAAGAATTTCCTTCCTTTTCTTTAGATAAAATGCTAAACTCAAATAAAATTTTGAAAAAGGCAGAATCTGTCTTTGGTATCTTTCTACCTTCCTTCTGGAACTCTAAATGCCTAATCTTAAGAGTCTAAACCTGAACTGACTCACTTTATGGACTGCCGCTTTTGACACTTCTTGTTCTGTGCTTTATTTTTTAAAACTTAGCTTGGAATCTAGTTATCCAAAAAGTATAAAGCTTTGCAGTTTTATTTTCCTCCACAGAAACATCCTGGCATCTGCAACAAGGCTTGTTACAGGAGGTTAATCAGGAGGAGAGGAAGACCTATGCACAGATCATTTGTAGGCTGGGGCCCAACTACACACAAGTCTCCACAGCACCTTTTGTCTTTCACCTTGTCACCCGTCACCCCACACCCTCCACACCCCCTCCCCATAATCTGACCGTTATCGATGATTTGCCATATTCTAAACACTACCCTGCCAACCAGCTTCTTCCATGCCATCCTCTCTGCCGGCAATGCCATTTTCCCCACTCGGAGGCCAGTAGGAGAGCCTCAGCAGATTCTTTCCCCCCAGCTCAAACATGCCTTCCTTTATGAAAACTTTCCTATAGGATACAAGTACTATTTCCACTGTTATCCCCACAGCTTTCTTCTATACAACAGTTACCTCTTCTGCAATACTGTGTCCACCTATCACATTAGACTCTAAACTACCAGAGACTGAAACTCTACCTTATTCACGTCTGTTCTGCCAACAAGTTTTACAAGGTCTAACATGTGGCAAGCACAGCATAAATTCTGCTTCTTTATGAATCTGAGAAAATTTATGAAAACTCACTAGGGGAAACAGTAATGGTATCTACTTCACTCTCATGTCTTCTGAGGTCTTATTACTAAATTAAAGATAGAAAAGCAACACCCCACAGGCTGACAAAGCACATAGAATCTTTGGTGACAACTTAAAGGCCCACTGAAGGCAGAAAAGAATCTTGCTCTTACATTTGAGAAATAAATTCTACAGAAGTTGTGATAATCAAGAAACATAACTTCAGATTAAATCCTCCTTCTGTTGCATAATTTACAGACATCACATAGCAAAAATAAAAACCAAGTAGAAAAGTAACACATTTTATATACCATTCTTTTAAAGGTAGAAAATGGGTCAATATTTTGGGAAGGAATAATAGTCTTCAAGGGCAAAAATGAAAAAATACTTTCTTCCCATTTTCCTTTTGTTCTTTTTTTCCTTTTCACATCCCTTTCCTTTTCACTTTGACACTCACAAAGTCAAAAAGAAAAACAAAAGGTCAAAGATAAGATAAACTAGCTGTACCAAGCAGGCAATCCTTACATCTCTGCCCCAAACAAGAGAAACCACCCAACTCAAAAATTTTGCGGAACTTATTTATGTTACATACAGTTGGAGAATACCCTCAAAACTGTTTCAAATGACCTAAAGACACAGAATAAACAGAACCACACCCACTCTGAAGCTCACCTCCATGGAGGATGTTATTACTTTAACAGAAAGCTCTGCTGTGAATTACACTTCGAGTTACCACATGGTTATTGGCTCAAAGATGGGCTAGATGCCAAGTCATTTAAACCCGATCAAGTAAAGTGAATGTGTGCCGACACTGTTTTGACCTCATCACTACGCTTTCTGAGTGACCTAACAAGGCTCTTGATCAGACATCTTGGACTAATTGTTTCAGGAACACAATTCTGTTAGAATATATCTTTAACTCTACTTGATTCTAACAAGGAAATGACTTTCACCTAATAGTTATTTTAGAAGATATTTGCAAGCATACAAATAAAAAACATACTTACAGATTGTATATCTTGTAATGGTTTTTATGCTTTGAATCCAAAAACCTTAAAACAAAACAAACAAACAAAAAGCCACCATTAACAAAAATGAGCTAACATTTGAAATTACATTTATACTATTGAGAAAATCTAAAAGATAGATTCCCATTTTTTCTAATCTCAAATATCACTTAAGAAAAATAAATAAATAAATTCCAATATATACTCCCTCCATGGGTTTAAACTAGTAATCAGGTCATTCTTAATTATTACATTACACAGATTTATACAATCTGAAGTAAAGCCAGAGCTTTTCCCAGGATAAATATTTTCATAATCTCTCTTCAGCCTAACATTATGAAGGCGAATATTAAATAAGTCATTTAAAAGGCAGCATTAGCACTCAACTCAAGTTCACCTAGCTCATTCAGATGTGCAAGAAACAGACATGTGTGATTGAGGGCGATCTCAAAACAACCCTGAAAACTCAGCCCTCATTTGCTTTCAGATGAGAAACTTTCCGTATTTGAAAGATGTAAGTAGTAACTATTAACTCCATACAAAGTTTATTAAGTATTTTCACACATATATATTCTCAGTTGATGCTCACAGATATCTGAGAGATAGAACTTATTCACATTTTACAAATGAGCACAGTAGGTGCCAAAGAAATTACAAAACTTCCCCAAGGTCATACAGCTAATAAACCAACCAATCAAAACCAAGACCTCTCCCTCCAAACAGTTACAAAACTAAACAACAGCAATTATAGCCAACAAAAGTACGTGCGATGTGCTTTTACCAAATTTAAGTACTTTATGTATGCACATTTGTTTACTCTTATGAGGTAGGAAATAAGAGAGTTCAGAAAAAGTTTAAGGTGAGAAATAGCAGGATAAACAGAATAAAAAGACAAATGGAAAACAAACCAGAAGATTTAAAAAGATTTAAAGGTGAGAAGTTTCAATATATGAGTTCTAGAGAAAAGAACAGAAAACACAAGGAGAAGAAATCCAAGATATAATTCAAGAATAATACTCCAAACTAAAGAACAGGATTTCCCCAAATCAAAGGGTACAATGAGTATTCAGCAAAAATGATGAAAATAGACCCAAATACAGGCATACATAGCTCAGTGAAATTTCTGAATATTGAAGAGATGAGCTTAGGATCCTAGAAGTTGCCCCAGAGGAAATAGGTTTCACTAAAAATATCTGGAATCAGAATTACACCCCCCCCCCTTATTAATGGCAATACCAACACCTAGAAAACAAGTGGGCAAAACCTTCTGACTCTGACGGAAAACTATTCCCAGCCTAGAATCCCATACCAAAAGAAACATTAAATCAAGTGTGAATATATAATAAAGGCATTTTTTAAACAAGAGAAATCTCAAATAATTTTGCTGTCCAGATATTCTCTCTCAGGAAGTTACCAGAAGATGTGTTCCACCAAAACAAGGGTGGGAAACCATGATTAAGAGGACGATTCCAGGAAGTGAAGAATCCAACTCATGAGAAGGGAAAAGGGAATCCTCAGAATGGTGGTGAAGGAACATCCTAAGTAGAGAGCTGTTAAGACAAACTTACTGAACGGACCCATCTTGGGGTAACCAGAAGACCGCTGAAGAAGACAAAATTGATATATGATACCAAATGTGTTTGAACATGTTAAGAGATTTATACAGTTCAGGGATAAATTAAATTTAAGAACATAGAAACTAAAGAAGCTAAGAGAGAAAGAAATTTAACTCTAGGGAAAATAAAATGTTTAGGAAAAAACAATTATAATACTTAACTATAAATTGCATTTATCTAGTCATAATCACATAAAACCCAAAATTGATATAACCAAAATTATAATTTAGTTACTAGAAAGAGGGCTGAAAATATGTGTGTGGTTGGGTAGAGGGGGAAAAAGAGTTCATAAATTTGGATGTGAAAAATCAGCTCACACAGTATTACAAGCATTCCTTATAACTTCATCACTAACAGAAATGATGTATTTGTATGTCACACTAAAACTGTTGCAAATGACAAAATACTTACCATCAACACTTAAAAATTAAGCCGACTACAGATTTTAAATAATGTGTTAACTATAGTATTCTAGCACATATTTGGTTTCTTAATATTTTCTGAACTATAATAATCAAAACAAATAGAACAATGACTTTTTCCTATACTAGCAAAACATTCTCTAATGGACTTGGTATGACAAGCTGGAATTACCATGGGCATTCTGGGAAAACATGTACACAGCAAACAAGCAAGTGTTCTATGAATGAAGGGAAAGGTAAAGATGATCACTGATTTTCTCTATGGTTGTTCTATTCTCTGGCTGCAATTATCTCTAATCTTTATTTCCTTCTGCAAATTTGTAACCCATTTATTAACCCTCTTATTTCTGCTGAGTTAGGCCCTCATTCCATAAACCACTCAGCAGCTTCTAGACCAGGCTCTTTCCTCGCCCGACCAGGGTTCCGGGTCACTAGTATGTTTTTTTTAATGGTATGCTTTCAAGTTTTTATTCCTTGATACCCATTCCTATCAATATTACCTTTTATTTAAATGTACTGAATGTGTGTTAAGTATCTGAAACTGTGCTTGTTTCCCTGGAATAAAATTACTTATGAACTAGTGTCCCTGCCATCAAAGTAGTACTAGAATAACTGCATCAGTGAGAATATGGTTTAGCTGTGAGAACCAGAAGAAGGTGGGGGAGGAGGGGCTCATGAACAAATATGTTACTAATTATACTAAATACTCTCCTACATAAATTCCAGGATCAGTAGTCTACAATTGGTTTGGTAGATTTGTTTCAGAAAGGACTGGAGTCCAGGACCCTTCCATCATATGCTCAGCCAACATCATGGGCAGCCCAAGGTCTAAGATGGTGTGCTATTATATTTGCAGTAAGAGCAGACTGGAGAAGGGTAAGAAGGATAGGCCCCTTTTTTAAGAGCTCATCGTTTCTCCTTAAAAAGAACAGATCTTAAGTTACCACACTATCAAATCTAGCCACAGAGGAAGCTGGAATTACCATGGGCATTCTGGGAAAACATGTACACAGCAAACAAGCAAGTGTTCTATGAATGAAGGGAAAGGTAAAGATGATCACTGACTTTCTCTATGGTTGTTCTATTCTCTGGCTGCAATTATCTCTAATCTTTATTTCCTTCTGCAAAACAAAAACAAAACAAGAGACTAATATTAATGTAACAGTTATATTTGTAATCTTAATTTAAAATCACTCTAAGAAGGGGCCCATAAACTCGACCAGATTGCCAAAAACATACACAGCATAAAAAGAGACTAAGAACTCTTGCCAGGGGACAAAGAAAAATTACTACTTTGTGGTTCTGGTGGTAGTTGTTAATAAACCACAGAGAACAATATTTTATTCTAATACTTCATGTGTATTTTTCTTTAAATATTAAAGTATGTGTCACTTTTTATGATTCTTTGGTTTAACCTACTTCTTCAACTAACCAAGCACTGATTCTGCTAAGATACTTCTATTGGACTATGATTATACAGAAAAAAAGTGGTATTACACACCCTTTCACTTTTGTCTCTTGTACCCTCTTTATCTTCCCAATTCCTATACCTTTCTCAATTTGTACTTTTGGATTTTTAATTCAAAGATAAAATTTACATGCAGTGAAACAGACCGTAGGTATACAACTATCTCAATCAAAATACAGACTACTTCTACCACTCCAGAAAATTCCCCTGTGCCCATCTGCAGTCAAACCCCACTAAGCTCCCAGGTAGCTAATATTTGCACAGATGAATCTGTCCTTGTTCTTGAACTTCATATGAATGTAATCATATAATATGTAGTCTTCTGTAACTGGCTTCTTTCATTTAATCTAGTGCTTCACAGATCCATCCATGTCACATGTATCAAGAGCTCACTCCTTTATTCAGAGTCTGACGCCACGGCATGACTACACCATCATTTGTATTTAGGATGTTTACAGTGTGAGGTTATTGGAATAAGTACATATTCTAGTGCAAGAATTTTGGGGGCACATGCTTTTATTTCCCGTGAGTAAATATGTAATAACTAGAAGCAGAGTTGTTGAGTCATAAGGTAGATAGGGTGGATGTGTGTTTAACTTTATATAAGAAACTACTAAACAGTTTTGCCAATTATTCCATTTTACAATCCTATCTGCATTTTAAAAGAGTTCCAGTTGCTCCACAGTCTCAACATTTGGTGCTGTCAGCTGTAATCACAGCTTCCCCAATAGTGGGGTTTTAAATTTCCTTTCCCTGATGATTAATGATATTAAGCATATTTTCATTTATTTTATAGTTATTTTTATATCTTCTTCTTTGAAATGTCTGTTCAACTCACTAGCTCATTCCCCAGACACCCCACAGTTGAATTAATTGGCTTTTTATATTGATTTACAGAAGCTTTATATATTCTGGGTAAAATTCTTTTAGCAGATACACTAAAAGACTTATTTCTTACCTATGACTTGTGTTTTCATTTCCTTCATAATGTGTCTTGATAATCAATAATTAAAATTCTGATTAAGGGTACCTGGATTGCTTAGTTGGCTAAGTGTCTGCCTTCATCTCAGGTCATGATCTCAGGGTACTGGTAGCAAGTCCCATGTCAGGCTCCTGCTCCACAGGAAATCGGCTTCTCTCTCTGCCCCCCATCCCACTCGTTCTTTCAATCTCTCTCTCAAATAATAAACAAAATCTTAAAAAATAAAATAAAATAAAATTCTGATAAAAATCCAAAACGTTAAGTATTTCTTTTGTTTAGAACTCTGTATCCTGAGAAATCTTTCCCTACCCCTAGAGTTCACAAAGATATTCTTTATGCTTTCTTCCAGAAGTTTTACACTTTTACCTTTTTCTCAGTTTGCATTTTAATATGGTTGGAAATTCAGAAATTTAGATAAAATGCTAAGGGTAAATGGGATAACCAAAACAAAAACAAATGATTTGAAAGGCTGTGACTATAAAATTTAGAAAACAACAACTCATTGCTATCTGCCATATCTTTTCCTCCAAGGTTTTTTTTTTTTTGGCGGGGGGTGGGGAGTAGGAGATAAAATGAATAAGCAGGAAATGATCTGCAAAATACAATTTTCTCACAAAAAGCCAACAATTTAAATGTGAGCAGTGAAAAACGTATTTTTGAGAATTAACAATTCACTTTTAGTTCATTCTGGGTCTGGGACTGTTAAGTCTTGACTCCAAATACATAAACCAATACTGTATAAATAAGGAAACACTCATCTCATAGCCCAAATTCAGAAATACAATTCACATGTGGCTGCTCTGCACAAACACTGAAGTGGGGTTGAAACACCAAAATGGTCATAGCAGTTATCAAAAGTTTTCAGGGAGAGAGGGAGGTTTTCACTATTCACTTTCAACACTTCTGCAACTGTTGTTTAAACATAAGCATATACTAATTTACAAAGGAAAAAGAGTTTCCTCTCCTACTGTATTTCCCCCCAAAAATATAGAATTGATGAAGTTATGTATCACACTATTTTACCTCCAGAAAATTAGGTTGATGAGCTCAGAAATTCAACTGCTTTTGAATAGTATTTTTAAGTTTACATAAAATAAATATTTTCATATACTATTTTTGAATTAGAAAAAAAATGGAAATCAGGTTGTTTTTTGTTGTTGTTGTTAATGTGACAAGAGTCCTCCTTGAGAAACAGTTTGGGTTGGCTTTTTTTTTTTTTATTTTATTTATTTATTTATTTGACAGACAGAAAGCACAAGCAGGGGGAAAAGGAGAGGGAGAAGCAGGGCTCTCCTCTGAGCAGAGAGCCTGATGTGGGGCTCGATATCAGGAGCTAAAGTCAGATGCTTAACTGACTGAGCCACCAAGGCACCCCAAGAAAGAGTTTTAATGAGACTCATGACAATTCCTGTTTACAAAGACTCATGAGGCTTTTTAAAATTTTATCTTCATTCATATTGAGCCTGTCCAGAGAACATTTTAAAAAAATTATTAGCATACACTATCACAAAACTGCAAATCTGATCTCAGTGAAAAACAATGATTAACTAACAAAACACAATTTGCTAAAATCCTGGTAATAAATCTCTCCTGGAGGCACAGCCATTGAAAGCCCAATCTTTAATTTCATCAAGACAGTTCCTGTGTTATTTTAACTAGATGACTATAATGTATACTCAAAACGAGCTTTTGATTCTCCTTTAAATTTCAAGTATTACTTATCAGAGGCACAAGTGCTGAGAATGTCTGTTTTCCAATCTGACATTTTCTTGTATTTAACTCAGAAGTACTGAGAACTTACTAAATAAATAGCCTTAATGATTCCTTTTAACACACGTTTTTTAAAAAATCACTTCGGTTCTTCAGTTCTAGAGAAGAAAAAAATTTACTAGGGTATCCTTTCATAAAATTAAATATCCCACAAAATGATATTGATTGGGCTACTAAAATGGAAATACACTACAATGGCAAATAGATATCAAGATGGTGGTGGCTTGCTGGTGTGCAATTTTAAGGCTATTAAAACAACAGGTTGGAGACTGAGGAAGAGTATCATTAATGTTAGCAATGTCTACCACCACTTGGGAAGAGAGAATAATGTAAAAGTTTTCACTACATTTGCCATTTCTGGGGAAAAAAATCAATACAAATTTATGGGTAAAATTCAACAAAAAGCAAAATTTGAACATTATAAATTATTTTATGGTAGTAAGGTTATTGTAACCAAAATACAGACTTTAAATAAGTTTGTTCTTAAAATCTTTTTATAGTGGTATTCAATATAAAGTGGTCATCTATTGAAAGTTTTCTTATAGTAGCATGTATATACTTTCAATCATTATAGAGTATCTGGTACAGGAATTATCCTCCTGCTAGAAGCAAATGTAAAACTGGGCAAAATGAGGTAACCATTTGAGGCACTAAATAAAAGGCAGCACAGGCTTACGATCCTTCAGGTAAAAAAAACATGTAACTCCCATGACTGCCTTACTTTCAGCTTGGACGCTCTCTTCTGACGCAGCAGGGAGAAACAGAACAACTGGAACAAAGGTCTCACTGAGGTAAAAGGCAGAGATTTGAGTTTGGGGGCGCTAAGGCAGCTAAAGGTTGTGGAACAGATAGTAGAGAAAAGGGATTAAAGAGGACAGCCTCAGAATTCTGTAAGGAAATTCACTTCTGGTCCTTGGCCAAGGGTTGGGCTGCGTATGTGCAGGATCTGAAAGCATACTGGAGATGACACCAGAGATAGCACAGCCAGGAGGAGGAGTTCTGGCTCAGCCAGAATGTAAAGACTTCACTTAAGCACACCAGGTATTCGCTGAGCCCCCAGAAAGGCCACACCTTAGAACTGAGGACCATGCCCTAAGACAAAAGACAAAACTGAAACAGGCCTGCCTTAACAAAGAAAACCAAGCCTGACAAGACCAGAAGAAATGCCTGCCAAAATGAAACTCAATACCCCCAAGAAAGTAACAATCCAGATTTCCTACAACGTATCATTCAAAACATCATTCCCAATATTCAACAATTAAAATTTATTAGACATGCAAAGCAGAAAAATATGACCCATGACCAAGAGAAAAAAGCAGTCAGTAAAAACAAATTCCAAGATGAACCAGATGTTGGAATTAGCAGATATGGACTTCAAAGCAGCTACTATAAATACATACATGAATATAAAAGAATATAACTACAATAAATGAAAAAGGGGCGCCTGGGTGGCTCAGTTGGTTAAGCAACTGCCTTCAGCTCGGGTCATGATCCTGGAGACCCAGGATCAAGCCCCACATAGGGTTCCCTGCTCAGGGGGAAGCCTGCTTCTCCCTCTCTCACTCCCCCTGCTTGTGTTCCCTCTCTGGCTGTGTTTCTCTCTGTCAAATAAATTAAATCTTAAAAAAAAAAAACAAAAAACAAAACAAAACAAAACAAAACAATAAATGATAGAATGAAAAGTCTCAACAAAGAAACAGAAGCTATAAGACAGAAATTCTAGGCCTCAGAAGTTCAGTACCTGGGGAAAAAAAAAATCTACTCTTAACAGAAGACTGGAGACTGCAGAAAAAAGTTGGGGAAGACTGCATTTCTCAAGAATGGCTGCATCACCAATCCCACACAGCTTTCCTTTCTCTAACTTTAACACTTCTCCCACCTACTGGTAAAGTATGTGGCTCCTCCCCCTAGAATCTGGGCACACTTTTGTGACTGCCTGAATTAAGAGAGTATAGCACAAGTGGCATTAAGTGATTCCTAAGACAAGATGGTAAAAATGTCATGCACTTCCACCTTGGACTCTGGATTTTCACTCGTGGCACCAAGCTAACAAACAATATGATGAAGCATGAACTAACCCACATGGAAAGATCACTTGGAAAGGCCACGTAGAGGGGTCCTGGCCAACAGCCAGGCTGAAAAGCCAGCCAGTATCTACCACATATGTGAGTGAAAATACCTGTAGATGATTCAGACCACAATTTGCCAATTCATTTCTAATCACTGAGTCTCCCCAACTAAGGCTCCAGATATTGTGGAGCTGAGATAAGCCATTCAACCATGCCTCCTCTAAATTTCTAACTCAATGAATCTACACTCACAGATAAAATAAATAAATGTTCTAGATCATATATATGTGTAGAGGCGGTTTGTTATGTATAAATATTAGCTGGAACACAAAGATAAATCTGACAACAGATTAGTAGTAGTTATCTAATCTGAAGAACAGAACAAGAAATTGAAAAAATGAACAGCTCATCAGGGATTTATGGAACAATACAGAGTACTTTATCATCTATGTTACTGGAGTCTCAGAAGGACAGGTGAAAGACAATGGACCTTGAGTGGCTCAGCCAGTTGAGCATCCAACTCTTGGTTTCAACTCAGGTCATGATCCTGGGGTCATAAGATCAAGCTCTACTTTGGGCTCTGCACTCAATGCAGAGTCTGCCTGAAGATTCTCTCTCCTTCTCCATTTGCCTCTCCCCCATGCACTCTCTCAAATAAATAAATCAATCTTAACCCCCCCCCCCAAAAAAAAACATGAACCAAAAAAATGAGAAAATTAGTTGCCATCAGACTTGCCCCTCAGGCTGAAGGGAATAATGGGAATAAATAGAAAAAGACATTTTTTCCTTCTCTTTCTCTGAAATGCAACTGTTTAAAGCAAATAAAATAATGCTGTATTCAGGGATTTAATACATATATAGATATAAAATATGACAATAATCATATAAAAGAAATGGAAGAACACAGAGTTTTACTTCTGTAAGGTTCTTACATTTTAATGCTTACAATATTAACTCTAAGAGGACTAAAATAAGCTAAGAGTATATCTTCTAATCCTTACTGCACAACACACATACACAACATACCATATATATGTGTATGTGTGTGTGTATATATATATACACACACACACACACACACACACACATAAATTTAGGTATAGCTAAAAAGTCAATAGAATTGAAATGAAATACCTAAAATTATTCCATTAGCCCCAAAGAAGACAGGAAAAGAAGAATGAGAAAGAATATGAATGAATGAACAAAGGAATATTGGATAACTAAACAAAAAAAAATGGTAAACAAAACATTTCAATAATTATACTAAATGTAAATGGACTAAATACACCAATTAAATCAGTGAGTATAAAGCTACTTTAAATTTTATCTTATAATATTTCTTTGTGAAATATGGTAAATATATGTTTACATATACTTGCTGTACAAATTGGAGCACTGTACAAGCAAATTAATACACAATGTTCAATTGTGAAGATGCAAAATTACATAAATCAAATGCAAAAGTCAATCTAGCCTCTCTACACACTTATACCATGCTAATAAACTTGTTCCAATAGAGGTGGAAAAAGAATCTGGGTTGCAAGATTAAACCTTCTTTATAAGCCTCAGAAATTCTATTACTACCTTGGGGAAGTTACTATGACAGTCCGGGTTCTGATCCTCTACCTTTTGGGTGAGACCTGATAGTGTCAGTATATTGACTGGTACTTTTTTTCAGGAACAAATTCAAACTCATGTCATATGACTGATATGTAAATATAATAAAGACCATAACAGCAATATATTAATTCCCTCAAAAAATCCAACTGCCACAGGAACCAAATTATCCACATCTTTACAAGTTCAATATCTTGCTATAAGCAGACCCACAGAAAAGCGAAAGTGTAATGCTGTTGAATAAATGTGGAATCAAACAAAATAAGCTAGTTAAAGCACTTTTAACAAAGACATTTTGATGTCTTCATCTTCACAACAGGAACTTTCTTGCCAAAAATATCTGAAGCTCATTGGCTAAAGCTTCCTTTCCCTTGGCCATGCTTTCCCCATGTTTCAACAGGTAACTGACTGATCCATTAAAGGGCTTCATGTCAACTAAATCTATTGCGGCCAATTAAATTCAAGTCTTACTGTAAAGCCTGAGAGTCAGTCTCTTTCTTGAAGGTGAACTGGTATATCTCTGCTTGGTGCCAATACATACCGATACTAAAAGTTTATATTATTAGAGCATTAGACCATTCTCAAATGCTTGGAGAACTGATAAAAATTCATCTTACAAATATTTATTGAGTACCTCCTCTGTAACACGTACTACTGAATTTACAGGGTAGTACTGATAACCACACTCATAATAACAAATGTTCCTAGCAGTTTGGGAGAAACCCAGAAGCAAACCCTCTTTTAAGGTATCTCATTCAGAAAAGAACACTAATCCAAAAATAGGTTGAAAAAAAAAGAAAGAAAGAAAAGAAAAACTCATATCCGAAAAGAAAAAAACCACAATTACTTATTTGCAACATTTTTCTGTAGCTATTTGGCACTGTATTTTCTTCTGCTGTATTCATGTTAAATTTGAATTTACTCTTACAACTCTAATATACCTACAGCTGCCACTGTTACTAAAACATGAAATTGGGTTGTTGTTTTTCTTTTTAACACATAAGTCATCTCTTCCTTAATCCCTTTAACAAAGGCAAGCTCCAAACACTCTTTTCTCCTAGTCACCTTCAGGATGTCAAATTTAAAATAAGTTACACATCCAATAAGAGTAAAGTATCCTGTTAAAAATGCACTCCTAACACTTGCCTGCACAGCACTGCCTTCTCCTATATTATTTCAAGTTAAACAGAAAAGCAAAACTAAGAGGTTTTATTTTTTTTTAAGATTTTATTTATTTATTTGACACAGAGAGAGAGCACAAGTAGGCAGAGAGGCAGGCAGAGAGAGGAGGAAGCAGGCTCCCTGCTGAGCAGAGAGCCCCATTCGGGCCTCGATCCCAGGCCCCTGGGATCATGACCTGAGCCGAAGGCAAAGGCTTTAACCCACTGAGCCACCCAGGTGCCCCAAAACTAAGAGTTTTATACTAAAGTCTGATCAAAGACGATGATCCCCAGTAGAAAAGAAAATCTAGGGGCGCCTGGGTGGCTCAGTTGGTTAAGCAACTGCCTTCGGCTCAGGTCATGATCCTGGAGACCTGAGATCGAGTCCCACATCGGGCTCCCTGCTCAGCTGGAAGCCGGCTTCTCCCTCTCTCAGTCCCTCTGCTTGTGTTCCCTCTCTGGCTGTGTTTCTCTCTGTCAAATAAATAAAATCTTTAAAAAAAAAAAAAAAAAGAAAAGAAAATCTACTCTCTCAAAAGAGGAATAAAACTAGAGGGAAAAGAAAGAGCAGAGGAAGTAAACTATAATCCATGGAAAAAATTCAGAAAGCTATTAAGAATAAAAAAACCATGAAGCATTTATCCAAAGAAGCTATATCATTCTGCACTTTTACCAACATGGATTATAGTTCCAGTTGCCCTACATCCTTGCCAAACCATTATTAGCCCTTAAAGTTTTAGCAATCCCAATAAAATATGAAATAGCACTTCATTATCTTTTAATTTTCATTTCCCTGATGATTGATTTTGAATATATTTTAATATGCTTACTTATCATTTAAGTATTTTCTTTTGGAAAGTTTCTGTTCAAATTCTTTGTCCTTTTCTTTATGGGGTTGTCATCTTATGAATTTGTAAAATCACCTTTATATTGCATTGAGTTCAAGTCCTTTGGATATATGCATTGTGTGTATTTCTCCCAAATTTGCTATTGTTTGTTTTTGTTTTTGAATTAATGGTGTCTTTCAAACAACAGTGTGGTTGTCTTTTTTTTAATTTTATTTTTTTATTTGACAGAGAGAAAGAAAGCTAGAGAGGTAACACAATCAGGGGGAGTGAGAGAAGGGGGAGTGAGAGAAGGAGAAGCAGGCTTCCTGCCGCCAAGCAGGGAGCCTGATGTGGGGCTTGATCCCAGGACTCCGGGATCATGACTTGAGCTGAAGGCAGACACTTAAAAACAGAGCCACCCAGGTGCCACCAAACAACAGAAGTTTTTAATGCTGATCAAGTCCAACTTGTGAATTTTTTATTAGCTGGTTAACTTCCTATGCACTAAGAAATCTGTGACTAAGCCAAAGGTCACAAAGATTTTCTTCTGTTTTTATCTATTAGTTTTATAGCTTTACATTCTATTTTTATACTTCTATCTACAATATCCCTTTGTATGTAATATGAGATTTTTGTGTATTAGGAGAAGTAAGTGTTTTCATACTGACATTTAGTTGTTCCAAAACCATTTGTTAGTATGAGTATCCTGTCTCCAGTGAATTCTCTGGTATCTTTGTCTAACAACATATGTCTAAGTTTTCCTGTAATCTCTATTCTGTTCCATTAACTTAAATATATATACTTTTTCTTCTTTCAGTAATTATACTGTATGACCCAGCAATTCTTTTCATGGATATTTAACCAAAATACATAAAAATGCATGTCCACAGAAGTCTTGGACATGAATGCTCACAGCAACTTTGTTCATAATAGACCCAAATGTACAATAACCCAAATGCCCATCACAGGTAAATGGATAAATAAATTATATCATAACCATACAATGGAATATTACTCAGCAATAAAAGAAACAAGTTACTGATGCAAGCAGTAACCAAGGTAATTATGCTGATTAAGAAACCAGACCAAAAAAAGTACATACTATGTAACTGCATTTACTTATTTTTTTAAAAGATTTTATTTATTTATTTGACAGAGAGAAACACAGCTAGAGAGGGAACACAAGCAGGGGGAGTGAGAGAAAGAGAAGCATGCACCCGATGAGGGGCTCAATCCCAAATCTCCGGGATCATGACCAGAGCTGAAGGCAGTTACTTAACCAACTGAGCCACCCAGGCACCCCTGTAACTGCATTTACATAAAATATTAACACAGGGAAACTTAACTACAGTTAAGATTTAGAAACTGCCTAGAACCAAGGCTGGGGGACTGATTGCAAAGAGACATGAAGAAAACTTTTATGGCAATAAAAATGTTCTAAGGCTTGACTGTGGTGATATTTACATGGATATATATACATGTCAAACTCCCTGAAATGTACACCTAAGTGAGTATATTCTACTGCATATAAATTACACCTCAATAAAGTTGATTTTAAAAGAAATCTGATTGTAACTACCAATATGTAAAATGCAACCCACCTCAAATTATCTCAAATGTATTTTGCTTAATACCAGGGATAGCAACAGAAGGAGTTTATCATCTTCAGGAATGAGAACTTTTTAGAATGAAAAGCAAAATGGCACTAAGAATAGCACTGTCCAGGGGCTCCTGGGTGGCTCAGTCATTGAACAACTGCCTTGGGCTCAGGTTGTGATGCTCAGGTTGTGATCCTCAGGTCCTGGGTTCAAGACCGGCTTTGGGCTTCCTTCTCAGAGGGAAGCCTGCTTCTCCCCCTCCCACTCCCCCTGCTTGTGTTCCCTCTCTTGCTGTGTCTTTCTCTGTCCAATAAATAAATAAATAATCTTTAAAAAAAAAATACCACTTTCCAATAGAACTTTCCACAGTGATGAAAATGTTCTGTATCTATGTTGTCTAGCACAGTAGCCACAGTAGCTATTGGGTACTAATGCAAATGAAAATGAATGGGTAATTTTATCCTAATTCAAATTTAAACATAAATAGCTACATGTGGCTACTGGCTAACATATTGGGTAGCACAAGTCTAAAACACAGAGATCTTTGAAAAAATACATAGGCTGCCACAATACATATGCTTTAAGAAGGTAGTAGAAATGGGTACATTCTTGGAATAGAGCATAAAATTGCAACAGGAAAGCTACAGTAATAACTGAGACTTCACAACTATCAAAACCATATATAGTTTTCTAACAAATTCCTGATGTTTGATTAATTTTATCAATAGATTAATAAAATAAAGAATAAAACTAAATTCTGGACACATTTCTAACCATGAATGAGGAACAAGTTTCAGTGGAAATGCCAGGAAACAGGGAGAAAGTGTTCATATAATTTTAGAGTTCACGTCAGACAAGGAAGGAAATACTGGCATAGTCAGATATGATACTGATCAGTAAAACGGATTTCAAAAGCTTCATTTAAATAACAGGCTATGAATTCATAACTCAAAATCTAAAAGGAAAGATTACAGAGAGACTTTAAAAACTAAGATTCTGTATAAACAATCACAAATGATACTAGTTTAAAAGAGGCAAATGAACAGAAATTATCTCAGAAAACCAATCAATACAGTTGCAGAGAATTTACTCACAATGTTCAGATTTAAAAGGTTACAACTGAGGGGGGGAAAGGGAAATAATCCTAGATGAACAAAAAGAGCACAAAAACGGTAAAGACAACAGAAAAGGCTTGGAATGAGGAAAATGTTTGGATCCAAAAAGAACATTAAATAAAACAGAACTCCACAAGTTAGACAGCCACATAACACTAGAGCCAGAAGGCAAGCAGAACTCAAGAAAGAGGAGAGG
>PITA01002210.1:0-15935 GCA_004023965.1 Spilogale gracilis
CCCGCGAGGCAATCAACGGGGTCCGCCGAGATACCTGTAACGGATGAGGGGGATGGGACAGGAGGCGCGAAAGAATGGCAGCAAGACAAGGATTCTGATCAAGCTGCAAAGTTTATTAAAACACGAAGGGGTTATATAGGCAAGGGATAGGGGAAGTGCGCCCGATAGGTTGCTTTCAGGCGTGCTCTTGTACATGATTCATGGGGCCAGGCATGATAGGCACGTGATCAGGCTACTGATTGGTGTGCTCCTTTATGTGCGCCGTTGGGCTCCCTGAGGCTCTGTGGTAGCCGCATCCTGCTATGTAGGTGCAAGGGTCAGGCCTGATTGTGTCAGCCTTCTTGAGCCATACCTCGGTCCCCAACAGTTTTGCACAATACTTCCAACTTTTCAAAGAATTTACATATCAATTACTTCATCTGGCTTTCTACATCAGATAACAGAATCAAGAAAGGAACTCAGTTTCCTAAAAACCTGCCCTCTAAAAACCACTAGGTAATTTGATATATATTGAATTCTGCCAATCAGTATAATTTGTTGGCATTATCACCAGTCTCAAATATGGAATAAAATAAGACATTTAGGGGCACCTGGGTGGCTCAGTTGGTTAAGTGACTGCCTTTGGCTCAGGTCATGATCCCAGAGACCAGGGATCAAGTCCCAAATCAGGCTCCCTGCTTGGCAGGAAGCCTGCTTCTCCCTCTCTCACTCCCCTTGCTTGTGTTCCCTCCCTGGCTGTGTTTCTCTCTGTCAAATAAATAAAATCTTTAAAAAAAAAAAAAAGACATTTATTCTGTAGATTTTTTTTAAGTTCAATTAGCCAACATATAGTACATCATTATTTTTTTTCACATTTTAATCACACTTTGATTTTTTTTTTTTTTATTATATTCAGTTAGCCAACATCTGGTACATCTTTGGTTTCTGATGTAGTGTTCAACAATTCATTAGTTGCGTATAACACCCAGTGCTTATCATATCATGTGCCCTCTTTAGTACCCATCATCCAGTAACCTAACCCCCTCACCTTGTCCCTTCTGCACCCCTCAGTTTGTTTTATCAGTCTCTCATAGTTTGTCTCCCTCTCTGATTTCTTCCCATTCAGTTTTCCCTCCCTTCTCCTATGATCCTCTGTGCTATTCCTTATATTCTACATACAAGTGAAACCATATGATAATTGTCTTTTACTGCTTGATTTATTTCACTTATCATAATAGCCTCTAGTTTCATCCATGTTGATGCAAATGGTAGTTATTCATCCTTTCTAATGGCTGAGTAATATTCCATTGTATATATGAAACACAAATTTATCCAATCATCTGTTGAAGGACATCTTGGCTCTTTCCACAGTTTGGCTATTGTGAACATTGCTGTTATTCTGTAGATTTTGAGAGTACAAACTAATGTTTGCTTTATTTCTCTCTATAGAATCAAAAATCTAAATACTATTTTTTAATTTAGGTTATTTTTCTTTTCTCTTTCTAGCTGTAACATATCCCTCCCAATTTATCACCTGAGTTGATTTTTAATGTGGCTCCTTGATTTCTACTTATTCTCATCACTTTTTGAGGTTTTCTTCCCAAGGTATTATTTTTAATAGATGATGATATCTCACCAGACATAACAGAATTTTCCTTGGTAAGAAGTATTCTGCAATTCCTTACTGGAATACTCAGGCAAAATCCCGAGGTCCATAAGTACTATTAATGGTGCTGACATCACATCACATTTTGTCAAGAAATATTTATCTTCTTCCTAGGCTCACTACTCATGGCTTCTTAATCCAAGAGCAGCAAACTGTTTCTGCTTGTGTGAAAACATTTATTTTTCCCATTTTTTTCTTGGCTCAAATAAATGATTGTGATTTTTCAATCTTAGACAATCAGCAAAACATTTATTTTAACTTTTGATTCAACAGATTTTATATGAGATAGCATGAACTTATCAGAAGTTCAATAAACATTTTCCATTGATCTTATTTCCCAGCTACTGCTTAAATTTGAATTCTTGCCTCTGACTTAGCAAATTCATCTCAAATTTTTTCTGATTTTATTTTTTGGTAGTAGGTTTTATGAAAATTTAAATTTCATTGAAAGTGTGGAGTTTCATTCAATACCCAAAAAATAAATAATTAAGGTTTAAAGTGGGCAGAAGATGGGGCACCTGGGTGGCTCAGTTGGTTAAGTGACTGCCTTCAGCTCAGGTCATGATACTGGAGATCCAGGATCAAGCCCCACATCGGGTTCCCTGCTCAGTGGGAAGCCTGCTTTTCTCCCTGTCTCACTCCCCCTGCTTGTGTTCCCTCTCTAGCTGTGTTTCTCTCTGTCAAATAAATAAATAAAATCTTAAAAATAAATAAGTAAATAAATAAAATGGGCAGAAGATATGAACAGACATTTCTCCAAAGAAGACATGGAGATGGCCACACATGAAAAGATGTTCACCATCACTTATTGTCAGGGATACGCAAATCAAAACTTTTGTGGCAGGAGTCAAGGTAATCATTTTGAAAATCAATTATGGGGGCTCCTGGGTGGCTCAGTTGATTAAGCAACTGCCTTCAGCTCAGGTCATGATCCTGGAGTCCAGGGATGGAGTCCCATATCGGGCTCCCTGCTCAGTGGGAAGCCTGCTTCTCCTTCTCTCACTCCCTTTGCTTGTGTTCCCTCTCTGACTGTGTTTCTCTCTATCAAATAAATTTAAAGTTTTTTTAAAAAGAAAATCAATTATGTTCTATTGGATCATGTATCACCTTCTGAATTATAGTCTATTATTTTCTCATGAAGGGAAATATTATCCTATAGCCCAATGGGATAAGACTGAAGAGTCACAAGTCCTAGGTTTTTATAATATATTTCTTCCATTGTAAAAAGAATGGGAACTAATTTAACAAATACATATGTTCTAAGTAGCATATATTCTATGTATAAAAGTTATCACTTTATAATTATACAAAAGCTATTAAAACTTTTTGTTCACATCTTCATTTCCACACTTCAAGTATGAGTATAATGTGTTTCTATTAATCCAGATGAACTCATAAGCATATCATCCCTATTGAGCAGATTCATACAAAGATTTATATTAGGAAAAACTTCCCTAACTACATATTGGATTATTTTAAAGTATTCTGCCCTTTTAAAAATCCCCAATTATTAAAATGTCAGGCATATTTATTTACTTCAATTCTTATAAAATGTACACTACTGTTAAGATTTCAGAGTTATATGTTTGCTTTACTACTTTTACTAAAACAAAAAACAGGCTGATATCTTATAATTATTTGTAACATCATAAAAGAGCATGTTATAAACTCTTAAGCAGTTGGTTACTGTTTTAACTTTACATTTCATAATTCCGCAATATTTTCACATAATTTTATTACAGCATAGCACCTAAACTAAATACATGCATTTATCTGCTTCCATTACAGTCAAAACAAATATGTAATTAATGTATTGATATTAAAATAAGTACAGTAGTTGAGGTTTATGTTGTTCTAATGTTTACTATCGGTTAATGTTATAGATCATAAATATTTAAAAAATCATATTCACCTAATTTTCTTGTTCTTCCTATGTATCTTAATTATCAATTACAATAAACTATAGATCCTTATAACACATTTTCCTTTATTAAATTAATATGCTAAATTTAAATGACAATATTACTATTAAATACTGCAACAATGCTGTTCAGTTTCACCAAGTATTTAAAAAAAATTAGCCATACATTAAATGATTTACCTACCAAATTTAATTAGGCTGACATGGAAAGGAAGTCAGTGTAGTCATAAAATTTCTTTCATAATATATCTTGAAATATTTGTTCCTTGTTAATAGTGAATCTCTGAAAGAACTTTTTTTTCATGTACCATACAAATGCCTCTTATGGAAATACTAAAATATCTTTCTCTGGCATACAAAATTTGTTCAAGGTTTGGACAAGAACTTTAAATTGTCCCTAGAATTCAAATATTTGACTATATGACATTGGCCTTAGGCTTTACTTTAAGACAGTGACTGTTTTTTGTTTTGTTTGTTTTTTAAAAGATTTTATTTATTTATTTGACAGAGAAGAGATCACAAGTAGACAGAGAGGCAGGCAGAGAGAGAGGAGGAAGCAGGCTTCCTGCTGAGCAGAGAGCCCAATGCTTGTCTCAATCCCAGATCCTAGGACCCTGAAACCATGACCTGAGCAGAAGGCAGAGTCTAAATCCACTGAGCCACCCACGCACCTGAGTGACTGGGGTTTTAATGCTGTCTGCTTAGTGGGGAGGGTGAGCAACTAAATGCTCATGCTTTTTATTAGTTACTCCTGGGTCCTTGATTCAACTTCCTTCTTCATTTCAATATACACTTTCTGCTTCTGCATCAGCAGAGGCCCCTCCATTTCTCCATTTCTCATTTGGTTAAATTCCAGTTCTCCTGAAGCCTGATGTTGATAACATTAATTTCAAATTCAGTTAGCAGGTTTCCTTTTGCAAGGGGCAGCTCCAATCTGTGACATGTTGTTTATTTAATCTACCTGTCAACATAGAATGCTCAATGATAAATCACTGGTCTATTTCTAGTCTAGTCTATTTCACCGTCACATCATATTTTCTCTTGGTTGACTTAAAAATCGTAGCTTATTGTGCTCTTCTTTATTTCTTGTGTGTATATTATAAACTTTTGGGTAATTCTGCTCTAGTCATTCACTGGCTTGCGTCCACTCAAACAATGTGAACTACACATTTTGATGGTTTCAGTCTCACATTAGTGTATGTCCTTTATAGCAATTGGATCTTGGCACTCATTCCCTATTTTCTAATCTTGAGTTTGAACTTTGTTGAGAACGTTGTCTTTTTGTTTCTCAGTTGTGGGAAAAAAAAGTAACTTCAGAGTAAGTGGACAATTAATTCAGCCCGGGTTACAAGTTCTGTTGGAGGATATGTGCATTTACACATGAATGGGTACAAGTGTTACCTTTAATTTAAAATTTTATTTTCTAGTGTCTCCTTACTATTTAATCTCATTGGTGTAGCTTATAACTAATAGGGTTTGCTTGACATATACAATATTCGACATTTCACCTTAGGTATCCCACCCTATTTCCTAATGGTATTAAAATAGTTTCAAAAAAAAATTAGGACCTATCTGTTGAGCTGTTTTTATAAATGAGTTATCGAGTTAAAAATTTTTTAAAAGACTATCAAATAAGTTCTAATTTAGAACAAATAAAACCATATAGGTGCATGGGATGAAGTAAAATGAGCTGGTTTCAAAGGATTTCATTTATTGTCTTTCAAGATACATACTGATGTTCATTCTGCTTTACTCAGGGGTTCATATCATACACACCAATATTTTATTTTTAGTTACACTGGTTTATAACAAAGTGCATGTGGAAAATTAGTATTTTGCTTAGTATAGAATCCAATTATATTTTCTTTGTCATCAATGCTATTAATTGGTTGAAATAACAGCTAGGGTTGACCTACACTTCTTGATAACAATAGATCTTTGAAAACTCATTCTTTTTTCCCCCCCAAAAGAATGAATGAATGAATAAGTACACACACAATTTCTATCAATTTAGCATTTCTCCACATCTGTTGAGCTGGTGAATTGCTACAGTGAAATTGAGGATTGGTTGATTTCTATTTCTAGCAGTAATACCTGTTGTTCTTAAAGAATGTGAGTAAAAGGCTTGTTTTGACCATATTCAATTATTTCTCTATCACATTCTTTTTGAAAGAGAACATAGTTTCCTGTTTTGCCTTAGTTTTAAAATTCATAAGATAGTCTGCAGCTAGAAGATGAATGGTCAACCTTTCAGTTTGTTCAAAATTGTGTAAAATTTGGTGTTAGATGTTTTCAAAAACACTTCTTTTGGGCTATAAATATAATCAACAAATTATTTTGATTTAAAAGATAGCCGTAAGTACAAATGGACATGTATGTATCCATGAAACTTGTTTTATAAAACTTGATACATACTTACTCATTTGTACTTATGGTTATCTTTTAAATGACAATAATTTGTTATTTATTATATAAATATATATTTTTAAATAACACCCTTTTTCATAAAGAATATGACCATTAAATATTAGCAATGTACTGTTTCAATGAACTGTTCTAGGCACTATACTGTCTACTTAATTTAATATCAAGAGCCACAATAAGTCTGACAATTTCAGAACTTTTTTTAAAAGATTTTCCACTCTAAGGGGCACTTGGGTGGCTCAATCAGTTAAGCATCCACCTTCAGCTCAGGCTCCTTGTTTGAGGGGTATCTGCTTCTCCCTCTCCTCCCAGATCACTGCGCTCTCTCTCTCTCTCTCTCTCTAATAAATAAATAAAATATTTAAAAAATATTTTTTACTGTGCCTGTCTTACATGAAAAATTATTTTGACTGATTATTTTAGTTCTAATTTTTGTTAATTTTTCTTGTGCATAAGTGTGTGCAAAAAAACTGGGATAAAATTAATAATTTTAATGATCCTTTCATATTTAATTAAATTAGCTCTTTAAAGATTCAAAAGGCATTATTAATATAGCAATGTTTCCCAGCTTAGTTCAAATATAAGCATTTACTTTTTAGAATGTTTATAGGAATCAAAGTTTAATTGCACAGATTACTCAAAACAAATATTTCAAGTTATTCTCACTGTATAAAATGCACAAGCCAAAAGTTCAAGTGTAATGAAATGATTATTAAATAATTTGTTTCTCAAATTCCATAAACACTGTAGCATTCAGATTAATGCATTATATGTTACTACTAAATACTTTCAGTCTTCACAAAATGATAAAATGTGTATTTTATAATTTTGCTTATCCTGAAAATACTATTTGAAGAAATATATGCTGGAAGCAATAGATGTTACTGTTATTAATGGGGCAATAAGCTGTAGATAAATAATTAAAAGGTCTGATTGAAGAGAAAGAAAATGATATTATGAAAAACATAAATATTCACCTGAAGACTAAGACCAGTGATAAAGGACTAAGGCAGAACTTCTAAAATACCTCAAAGCCTATTTGTAGGTGACCTCTGTTAGTGAGTGCTTAGGTAAATTACTAACTTGATACTAATTTCTGGCTTTTATGTTTTAAACAATACAGATTACTGGGGCCTCATCCCATAGTCCTTGTAGAAGTGATGAGAGAAGCAATGATGTTGAAGAAAATTAAAGAATGAGGCAAGGGTTCAAATAAATTGGCCAGAAGAAAATCGGTGTTTCAAAAGTTAGGAGAGCAGAAGTGAGAAACTGGATGTCAAGAACAGGTTAGTGTATCAATCTGCTCAGGCTGCCATAAAAGGTACTATAAAAGGTGCCATGCCTAAACAACAGAAATTTTCTTTCTCCAGGAGCTGGAAATCCAAGATCAAGGTACTGACAGATTTGGTCTCTCTTGAGGCCTTTTTTGTTGGTTTGTAAATGGCCATTTTCTCATAGTCTTTCTTCTATACACACACATTTCTATTGTCTCTTCTTCTCATAAGGATGCCAGTCCTATTGGATTAAAGCCCTTCCCTATTATCTGATTTAACTTTAATTGTGTTCTTAAAGGTTCTATTTCTGAATGTGGTCACAGTAGGGTTTAGGGCTTAAACATATGAATTTAGGAGGGTTACAATTCACATCTATGATAGTTCGTAATGTAAGAATCAGTACAAAACCTTGCTGGAAGATGACATACTCTTAGTCTTCATCCATCAGTTGTATTCTCAATAGACTTTTATTTTTTTTAAGATTTTATTTATTTGAGAGAAGAGAGAGAAAGAGCAAGAAACCATGAGCAGGGGGAGGGGCAGAGGAAGAAGAAGCACTCCCCACTGAGCAGGGAGCCCAATGATGGGCTCAATCCCAGGACCCTTGGATCATGACCTGAACCACAGGCAGATGCTTAACTCACCCAAGTGACCCTCAATAGATTCTGGAAACAGTATGAAACTAAAATGAATATCAACTACACATAGTAATGTTAGGAAGCAAAGGAAATTATATCATCAGTGGAAAGCCATGAAGTGTGAACAGGCTAGAATTCATGCTTTCTATGAGATTTTCAGTCTTAAAATCTCTTCATTAATACCAACAATGAACAAGTGGAATTTGAAATTAAAAACACAATGCAATTTATATTAGCACACTCCAAAATAAAATACTTAGGCATAAATATAACAAAATATGTATAAGATCTATAAGAGGAAAGCTACAAACTCTGATAAATTAAATAAAAATGGAGAGATAGATTATATTCAGAGATGGGAAGAGTCAATATTATCAAGATGTCAGTTGTTCCCAACTTGACCACAGAGTCAATGCACTCCCAATCAAAATATCAGGATGTTCTTCCCATTGATATTTATGGATATCAATAAACTGATTCTAAAGTTTATATAGAGGGGCAAAAGATCCAGAATAGTCCACATAATTTTGAAAGTGAAAACCAAAGTTAGATAACAGATACTACTTGACTTCAACCATTACTATAAAGTTACAGTAGTCAATATAGTGTGATATTGGTAAAATGACAGACATTTAGATAAATGAAATAGATAAGAGCCCAGAAATAGACTCTCATAAATGTAGCCAACTGATCATTGACAAAGGAGCAAAGGAAATACAATGAAAATACAATGGAACAAAGATAGTGTCTTCAATAAATGGTGCTGGAAAAACTAGTCATCCACATGCCAAAAAAAAAAAAAAATCTAGAAAAGGAATTTAAGGTATTCACAAAAATTAACTCAAAATGTATCACAGACTTAAATGTAAAATGCAAAACTATAAAACTTCTGGAAGATAATGTAGGAGAAAACATAGATGACCTAGAGTTCCATTGTTAGTGTCCTTGATCAAAGGAATGAGGCTGATACAAAGCAAAAGTCAAGCAAAGTTTTATTTCATGCCAAGCATCAAGAATTACACTGACCAGTCAGGGCTGTCTCTATGGAGAGAGAGCAACCCCACCTAGTCTCACAGGCTAGTTTTTATAGGGCAAAAGCACAGACCACAAACTGACTACAATCACATAGCTGCCTAGAGTTAATTTTTATCTCCATTAGTCAGGATCCGGGAGGTTAAGGGGGTTACATGTGTGCTTTTTATTATCAGAGTCATGTCCTTGAAAAGCAGGGTCAGCTTGTGCTGGCTACATAAACAACAAAATGGCTGCTTGGAACAAAGGGAGTCACTCTGGCTAAGTAGGCCCTTACATCCTCCCCGCCTTTTCTTTGGGAATTAGTCAACTCCTTGACTCTTCTGCCAATTCTACGTCCTCCTGTTTTAAGGGGTTATATTGAGCCTGTAAGACCAGCTCCAATTCTCTTTTGTACAAATGACATTAGGGCATTTATAATGCAGGGTCCAAAGAGCAACATCAGTAATAGTAAAACCAGGGGGCCTACAACTGCTGATTTTAGGGAAGTCTTCCATGAAGACAAGTTGAACAAACTTTCATACCAGCCTTGGGAGCTTCTATGTTGTTGTTGATGCTCATCTAGTCTCTTTTTGATATCTGCCATCAAGACCAAATACTGTACATGGTGGCCTGGCGATACCTGGTGGAAGAGCCACCATCATGGTTAAAACCTCACCTTCCCCCTGCTAACAAAACCATTTATTTCCCTTTGAGGCCAGCCATCTCCAAAACCAGAAAAGGAAGATAAGAGGGAGTCTGAAAAGTCCATTCTATCTCTGTTGAACACAGAGGATTTGGACTTCCCCCCTACCCATCCCCTAGACCTAACTCCCAGT
The DNA here is from genome assembly GCA_004023965.1 of Spilogale gracilis. Taxonomy (NCBI): domain Eukaryota; kingdom Metazoa; phylum Chordata; class Mammalia; order Carnivora; family Mephitidae; genus Spilogale; species Spilogale gracilis. The sequence goes on from PITA01002210.1 coordinate 9,753, forward strand.
CCCACGACCGTAACACCCTTACTAGCCCACCTCATATGCAGTTAGGGTCTGCCTATGGTTCCACTGAGCAGAAAGACCGTACTGGTCCTTCCCCTTCTCTCTACCCATCTCTGCCACCATCTACCTCTCTGGTTCCAGGGGCACCGATGCTGCCTCTCCATGAGGTGTCTCCACTGGATGGGTGAGGGCGCCCCTACCAAGCCTATATTCCTTTCTCCTCTTCTGACATCTATAACTGGAAAGCCCAGTATAATCCTTTCTCTGCCCACCCCCAGGATTTGACCAGTCTTTTGGAAACTGTCTTCCTTACCCACCAGCCCACCTGGGTGGACATCCAACAACTCCCTATGGCCCTCTTTAATGCAGAGGAGAGGGATTGTATTATGAGGGAGACATAATCAAAAGGCTTGGTTGAGTTTCCCAGGAAATGGAAGATGACTGTCCAAAGTAGGTAGGGAGAGTCTCCATTTCTACCACCAGACTCTGCTGGGGGGACTCCAGGTGGCTGCAAGGAAGCCCATATATTTATCCAAGATTAGTGCAGTGACTCAAGGTAAGGATGAGTTCCCAGAGACTTTTCTGGAAAGGCTTATGGAAACTTATAAAATGTACAGCCCAATTGACCCTGAGGCATCCAAGAACCAGAGAGCAATTAACATAGCCTTTGCTAGCCAGTCAGGCCCAGACATAAGGAAAAAACAAAAAAACAAAAACAAACAAAACAAAACAAAACAAAAAAACTACAAAAAATTGAGGGATCTGAAGGAAAAAGTTGACTGAATTAGTGGGCATACCAGAAAACGTGTTCAACAATAGGGATGCACAAGAAGATGAAAGACAAACTAGGAAAATAGTTAAGGTTTTGGCATTACATTAGGAGGGAAAGTACAGAGGCCAATGGAAAGGGAAGAGGCAGGTAAGAGATGGTCAGTGGAAGGAAAAGCTTAAAGAAGCTTTAGTGGAGAAAGCAAACTTGGAGACTTAGATTCAGATCAGTGTGCTTACTGCAAGGAGAAAGGATGCTGGGCCAGGGAATGCCCTAAGAAGAGAATGGCAATGTTGGCCACTAAAGACTAAAGGGGCCATGATGGCCAAGGGAGTTTTGGCTCAGGATCTGGGGTCTTGGCAAAGGCCAGTAGCCTATTTCAGCAAGAAACTAGATCCAGTAGTGGCTGGGTTCCCCCTTGCATCTGCATAATTGCTGTTAAGGCCCTCCTGGGCAAAGATGCAAGTAAATTAACTTTGGGACAAAATCTCATCTTGACTACCACTCATGCTATTGAGGTCCTCCTCCAGATCCCACCAGAATGGTGGATGACGAACAGGGTATCAGGACCTCTCTTCAACCAACCAAAAGTGACTTTTCCAGCCCCCGACAGTGCTGAATACAGCTACGTTGCTGCCAGAGGAGCTGGCCGACTGCCCACACGACTGTGGGGAAGTCCTAACCTAGGTCACAGGAACAAGGCCAGATCTCAGAGACACTCCCTCCCAGATGCTAAAATGACTCTGTTCACAGACAGGAATGGCTACATGGCCGATTAAAGGAGGTATGCATGGGCTGCGATGGTCTCTCCTGAGCAGGAGCTCTGGAAGGAGGCCCTGCCACATGGAACTTCAGAAAACAGAGTTGATTGCAGTCACCAAGGCACTTCAGATGGCTAAGGGTAAGACCACCAACATCTACATGGACAGCAGGTATGCCTTTACTATTCTCCATATACATGGGGCTATTTATAAAGAAAAGGACCTATTAACAGCAGAAGGAAAAGGAATTAAAAATAGAGAAGAAATTGAAGACCTTACTCTGGGTAGAGTAGATTTGGGCCATGATGAATGTTCCCTCCGGCAGCCATCCTGTAAAGAAAGTGGGCCACTCCAACTGGCAGAGTGCTTTTAGTTCTCCTGGATAGACTTTGTCACCCAACTGGGTGGCTTTACTTTGGAAATCCCTAAAATGTTGGAGAACAAGATTTAGGCGTGTCACAGGTCCCTTACTCCCTGTCTTCCCCATCTTTTGATATACGACAAACAACACAAGAAGTGACAGGAAGACGAGACAAAGACAACCACAGACACAGAGGCCCTTTCTAGACAAGGTATTAAGTCTAAAAACATACAAAATATATCCCCAACTCAAAAACACAACCTGCCGCTGGTGGGGATTTTCTCAGTCCCCTGAATGCCTAGGGGGACTCGAACCCCCCGGCAACCTATCAGTGGAAGGATGGGCATCCCCGCATCTACTCTGGCTCTGGGGAGCAATACTGCATCCAGTTTCTCCCCAGTGGGCCATTCCCCTGGAGCTCTGCAAACACAAAGACAGAGCAGAATCTTAATATCTTACCTCTGGAGGCTTTTCCCAGAATTCTGATGCTGGCTCAGTCCTCGTCATTTGATCCTGGGATGAGCCCCCAAATGTTAAGGTCTTTGATCAAAGGAACGAGGCTGATACAAAGCAAAAGTCAAGCAAAGCTTTATTTCATGCCAAGCATCGAGAATGACACTGACCAGTCAGGGACTTCTCTATGGAGAGAGAGCAACTCCGCCTAGTATCACAGGCTAGTTTATATAGGGCAAAAGCACAAACCACAAACTGACTGCAATCACAAAGCTGCCTAGAGTTAATTTTTATCTCCATTAGTCAGGATCCGGGAGGTTAAGGGGGTTACATGTGTGCTTTTTATTATCAGAGTCAGGTCCTTGAAAAGCAGGGTCAGCTTGTGCCGGTTCGCTCCTATTTTCCTGGGCTTTATTATCAGAGTCAGCTCCTTGAAGAGCAGGGTCAACTTGTTCTGGCTGCATAAACAACAAAATGGCTGCTTGGAAAAAATGGAGTCACTCTAGCTAAGTAGGCCCTTACACCATGATACCTTTTTGATAAAGAACTAAAGTCACAATAAATGAGAGAAAAAAAAAAAAACTGAAAAGGTGAACTTCACTAAAATTAAGCATTCTGCCCCATGAAAGACAGTGTCAAGAAAATTAGAAGATAAGCCACAGACTTTGAAAAAAAAATTGCAAAAGATACATCTGATAAAGGGCTGTCTACTATATATAAGATGTCTTAAAGCTCAACCATAAGGAAACAACCTAAGAAATGTTCCAAGGACCTGAAGAACACCTCATCAAGGAAGAAATAGAGATGCCAAATGAGTATGTTTAAAGATGTTCTACAATTACGTCATCAGGGAAATTAAAATTAAAAAACAAAGTACCACTATACATGTAGTAAATGATCAATATCCAGAACACTGAAAACACTAAATGCTGATGAGCATTTAGCATTCGTGAGAATGTAATAGATGAATGGAAAAACTGTGATACATCCAGGCAGTGTAATATTATTTAACACTAAAACAAAATGAGCTATTAAGCATGAAAGACATGGAAGATATTTAAATGCATATTACTAAATGAAAGAAACCAATCTGAAAAGTCTATACACTTTAGGATTCCAGCTATCTGACATTCTGGAAAAGGCATAACCAAGGAGACAAAAATCAATGAATCAGTCAATCAATCGATCAATCAGTGGTTGCCAGAGGTAGCAGGGACAAATGATAGGCAGAGAACAGAGGATCTTTATGGCAGCAAAACTATTTTACATGAAACTGTAATAATGATATATGTCATTGTACATTTGTCTAAATTCATAAAATATACAACGCCAAGAGTCAGCTTTAAAGTAAACTATAGATTTGGGGTGATTATGATGTGTCAATGCAGGTAGATCAGTAAAAATGTGATATCCTAGTAAGTGATGTTGATCATGGAAAAGGCTATGCATGTGTAGAGGTAAGGGATATATGTGAATTCTCTGTACTTTCTTCTAAGTTTTACTGTGAACCTAAAACTGATTTTTTAAAAAATCCTCTTTATTAAAAAGAAAAGTCTCTGAATTAAAGTTTCCCTGCTATTCTTCTTAACTGGCTCTAATGATTAGAAGGTAGTTACATATCCTCTTCTCCCAGTGCCTCTAATATTATTTTAATGAGCAGATTAATTGCCTCTATCAACATGGCACCTAACTGAGACAATTAATGCTTCTAGCAATTTGCCAAAAGAGAGATGACCAAATATATTAAAAAAAAAAAAAGAAACAAAAACAAAAACTGAAATGACTGCTTTTTGTTAGACATACAAACTTATTCTCAAGATGTCTTTACAGCATTTCAAAAATCAGACAATCATAAGAAGATATTTTTCAAAACTTGAATTTAGTGGTTTGTAAGAATGCAATCTCTTTTGCACAAATGAATTTACTTGTCAGATTAATTTTGTAAATAAAGAATTCAAATTCTTTCCAAAAGGAAGCATCTGGATGGGGAAAAATAGGGCTACTTTTTCCTAGGATATCCCAAACTCCCAGTATGGCAGCAAACTGGGCATCTGTAAGTATTGTTGATAAATAGCAGGTTAAAATGGATAGAAAACAATAAAAACATGGTCATTATGAGACTGTTAATTTTATTCACAGATATTAGCAAAGCATTCTTAAATCAGATCAGGTAGAGGCAAGTTCAGTACTCCAAAGCAGTGTCACATACTATCGATGTAGCTTATGAGGGCCATGCCATCATTCTGTAATTATTTGAGGGGCTTAAAAGATTGCTTCACAATTTTTATTAAGCATGAGACAGAATTAATCATTATTTATCACATCTCCCCCTACTAAAATGACTATGACTAAAGAGAAATGAGGACCCTAGCATCTGATTATGGGTGCTTTGGTCTGAATGCCCTACATGTTGACCTTCATGTTGCCCAATCCACTCTCAAAGGAGTCATCTTTAAACAAAACACCTTTAAAAATATTTTCTACATTTTAAAACTATTAGGATCTCACTTTTTTTTTCTAGTTTATAGGTGCATCTTTTACACTGAAAGTTGCTCATAATAAGGGAGAAAAAGCATAAGCAGGAAAGTTGCCTGAAAGGGAATACAAGTCACTATTTGCCATTTCCTAGAAATATATGTTATAAAAATATATCTTATAAAAGATTGTACTTATCTATTTGTCACATAGGGTGAGAGTGCATAAGCAGGGGGAACAGTAGGCAGAGGGAGAAGTAGGCTCCTTGCTCAGTAGGACTTGATGCAGGACTTGATCCCAGAACCCTGGGATCATAAGCTGAGCCAAAGGCAGACACTTAACTGACTGAGCCACCCAGGAAGCCTATAAAAATATTTTTGAAAATACTTCTCTGATTTGATCATGAGATCAACTGTTTATGAGAGGATTCCAACAAAGAAATGCAGTTCATAGGGCAATTAAGGCTGAGTGACTCTCCCCATAATTAAAGGAAATAATGAGGCCATTGAAATATGTTTAAAAAAAAGGAAAAGGAAAGAAAACAAAATGAAAACAAAACAACCGCCCCCCCCCCCAAAAAAAAAAAACACAACAATAGCAGTTTCGGAGTTGTCACCAAAAATATAAATGAGAATGTTATGTGATTCAAGCAACTTATCATCGTCCCATGATTCTTTTGCCCCTATCTGCTTCTACAACATGATGACAAGAATAAGCTCTCTTCTGGGAGAAAGCTAATATGTAATGTCTCAGCACTTTACAAGTTGGCCTGTCCACTTGCATAATTTTAAATAACTGGTCCCTTCAGGCAAATCATAGCTCTAAAGTTTGTGTTTACAAATGTGTGTAGAATCACATCATAATGACAGGAGAGATAAGTTGAAAACTTTCAAGTGACATACATTAACATCTGAATTGGGGAAATCAAATATGGAAGTTTTGAAGCAAGCAAAATAATAATTATCTATATTGAATTTTGAAAAATGTGAGAATGCAAGCAAACTGTTAATGGATTAGAAAGGCTATTCACACACACAAAAAGAAAGGCCATTCACAGAAATGATATCACCTTCAAATTAACATCAGAGTTTTTTTTTTTTTTTAATGTTGGCTTATATGCCAGATAAAAAAACTCTAAGTATGATAAAACCTGGCAAGAATTTCAAAATAAAAGAGAAAAGGATAGAATGATTTAAATATTATATGGGGAAATAATTTATAAACAGGGTTATAAGAGGTTATATACGTCCCACAAAGGAATAATTAAGCACATCCCCAAATTATTAGTTGCAATGAACTGAACTATTCCTGGTTTTTTTTTTCCACTTTGAAAACCGAAAAACTTTTTCTTAAAAAAGAAAAATCTA